>LKNJ01001006.1:0-100993 GCA_002120245.1 Maccullochella peelii
TTTTTTTTTTTTGCTGCATTAGTCACTTTCTCTGTTTGTTATGGAGTCATGTGAGTGCCGTAAAAAAGAATAAATCTGGGAAAGAATAAGACAAAATGTGGATGTATAAAGACAAATAATAATTTTTCCTTTTGCGTTTCCCGTATTACTTTTGCCTTATGCATGAATTGATTACTCAGCTTGGGCAGGAAGGACCACCCAAAGCCATTTGATTGACAGCGTGGCCCAAAAGCAATAAGGGAAAAGCAAAAATAATTATTTGTCTTTATATATACACATTTATTTATTCTTTTATTTATTTCACTTTATATTTCCACATTTATTGTCTTATTCTTTCCCAGATTTATTCTTTTTTATGGCACTCCTATGACTCCATAGTTTCCATGGCAGGCCGAGCGGTCGGGACGCACTTTCTTTACTTCATTTTCTCTTTTCTCAGTACATATGTTTTATTTTATATATAATAATTTTTCACATCTTATTGTCAATTTTTATTTTTTATTTATGCTTCTTGACTTGCATTACTTTACTTTATCTGTCTTTATATTCTCTACTTATCAAAGTAAATTCCTGCTTGGCAATAAACCTGATTCTGATTCTGGTTTGATCCCAATTCAGTTAAAAAGCAGCCTCTTCACCAGCCATCTTTTTAACTTTTTGACTCAGGAACTCTGACAACAAAATATTTTGTTCTTACAAGTATGGCTGCAACTAACTTATTATTTATTTCCATTATCGGTTAATCTGCCCATTATTTTCTTGATTAATCATTTTGTCTATAAAATGTTAGAAAATAGAGAAAAATGTCCTGTGAGCCCAAGGTGACGTCTTCAGATGTCATGTTTTGTCCGACCAAACAGTCAAAAAAGCCAAAGCTATTCAGTAGAGCTGCAATGAGTAGTTGATTAGTCGATTAAAAGAAAATTAGTTGCTACTCTTTTGATAATCGATTAGTCGTTTTTCAAGCAAAAAGTGTCAAACATTTGCTGCTGAAATGTGAGGATTTGTTGCTTTTCTTTGTCCTTTCTGACAGTAAATGAAGAGTCTTTGGGTTTTGGACAAAAGAAACTATTTGAAGACGTCACTTTGGGCTCTGGGAAACTGTGACGAGCATTAATCGATTAATTGAATGATAATAATCGTTAGTTGCAGCCCTACTCTTCAGTTTACTTTCATGTATGACAAAGAAAAACATAAAATTCTCATATTTAAGAAGAATGAAACCAGCAGACATTTGGCTTTTTTGCTTAAAAAAAAATGACTAAAATGATTATTAGATTATCAAAATAGTAATTTTGTCGATCGATTAATCATTACAGCTCTGCTTACAAATTGGTTTATTTGGATTCACAGTAGTTGTTACTGTGGCAAGAACTACTTCTCATGGTGAGAATATTGAAAAAAATACAGTATGATCAAATGTTTACACATATAAAAATACAGTTATAATAATTATCATTGCACCCAAAGCTTCCATACGAAACAGTTAATTGAATAATAGGATAATTTATCTGTAAATGAGTTAGTATCGCAAAATAATGAGAAACTTTCTCAATATTTTGACTTAGGCCTGCCATACTTGCTTCTGTTGCTTTGAGATACTAAGTCATTATTTCGAGAGAGTTTCTCATTATAATGGCTTACAGGATCTTTTTTTTTTTTTCATCACATTGGCGTAAACTGGGCTTCCATACCAATCAATGTTCTCCCTGGATGGAAGGATCCGTCTAACACCTGCTGGGATGGTTTGGAAAATGGTCAGCGGTGATGTGATTTTGTATTTAATGGAATAAAACATGGTGAAAAACCAGCGTTATGGTCTGTTAACTCCTAACGAGTCGCCTCTTTAACGTAGCCGTCAGATTTCCATTTGTACTCGTGTTCACAGGCCGCCGCTGCGGCGCTGCAGAGGCCTCGCAGAGCAGAGACTTATCATCAGTCAATATAATAACGCTCTCTTGGGTCCTTTCAGAAGCCTCCTTACTTTGTCCCTTTGCAGTTCAGTCACCCCTAGCAGCCTCCCAAATCACACACAGAGTCGAGAGTTTCAAGTTTTCGTCAAACCTCATGTTATTTTGGTTGGTTTCTGTCTTTTGCTTCCCATTTAATAAAGAAAGTAAAAGGGCAAAAGTGAATAAAAATTGGGTTTGACCTGCAGTTTTCTCTTAAAACCAGTGAGAGAAGAAAACAAACTATAAAACTGTTTTTTTTTTGTGTTTTTGGTGAGTTTCATACACAAACCTCAGGGTAAGTGTGTTGTGTCTGATAACATAATGAAGATAAGCCATCCCACAGCTGATCCTCTCTGCAGATATCTGCCCACAGCTTCTCTACGTCTGCTTCGCTGGAATCATTCAGCAGCTTTTTCTTTTGTGAGGAACCTAAGGAGTTACGTAACATCCCAGCTGGGTGCGTCTGTTGTTGTTTGTCAGCTGGCCAAATTTGGATTTGTCTGAAAGAGAGACCTGAGAAAATAGATTCATGGTCGATGTTCATATTTACACAGCAGGAAACTCAGACATTGGTTGTGTCACAGCTTGTCATATTGTGAATATTTGTTTTGGTTTTTTTAAAATAAGAAATTTAATCATGTAGTCTGTAAAATCTTATTTACAATAACAGCATATAAAACAGGGAAAAGCAGAAAATCATCCCATTTGAGAAGCTGGAACCAAGAAATGTAGCGTTTTTGGCTTGATAAATGGCAATTTATTGATAATGTCCACGCTTTAATGGAAGCTGAGAAGTGAGAATAAACAGAAAAGAGTACACTAGTACACACTAGTGGCTGAGACACGTATTGATGTTGTTATCAGGAGGGAAAAGTGATGGGTGGTGGTGGGTGGGGGGGGGTTAATAAAACTCCCAGCATGCCTTTTTGTTCCAGTGGCTTATGAAACTGTGATGAGAAGTGGAGCTGCTGGGGAAAGCATTAAAGGGGATTTGGTAAAACCCGACACTGCCTGGTGGAGACGGAAGCACTTTAGTTTCCACGCAGGGAGAAGTTGTGAAATGAAACCTTCACGGGAGCATCGAACATCCAGAATAGACGGGTGTTCAGTTTGACCCTGGAGGCAGGAAGTGGAAAAAGATTCCGCTATAAGTTTCCTCTGTCAGGCAGCAGCATGGAGACAAAGTTTCTGCAGTAAAAGAGAAGACAACTCGAGCTGAACTGGATGAGTCAGTTGTAGAAGTTTGTTTTCAGACACAAGAGTGTCAACTTGATTTCACTCATAACAATCAGTGTTTCTTGTTAAAGCACAGAGACTCCCACTGTCTGACATCTTTGTACCAACACATGAAAAGTCTTTGTTCTCACAAAAACAAACCAACTCAGAGGAGGAAACTTGTTGAATAGAAAACAAAAGGACAAAGACGGCAAGAGAATCACTTTGATTGTTGCTTTCTCCGAGTGTTTCTGCCTCCGGAGCTGCGGAGTCTGGATCTGTGGTTGCTGAGCTGCGGAGTCTGGATCTGTGGTTGCTGAGCTGCGGAGTCTGGATCTGCGGTTGTGGGCCACCTGCTGCCCCCTTGTTCCTGCTCGGCAGCCGCTGCTGCTGCTGTTGTTGTTGTTGGACAAATTTTTAGTATTACTATTATTATATTGCTATTAGTATTATTTGTATTAATATTAACATTAATACCATTACACTGCTGTTACTTTATATCTGTATGTAGAACTGAACTGTGCTGTACTACTGTATGTTCTCTTTCCTCCTGCTCTCTCCCTCTCTCTTGTCGAGGCAGATGACCGCCCACCCAGAGCCAGGTTCTGGTTCTGCTCGAGGTTTCTGCCTGTTAAAAAGGAGTTTTTCCTTGCTACTGTCTCCTAGTGCTGCTCATGGTGGAAATTGTTGGGTCTCTGTAAACATAAAGAGTCGGTCTAGACCTGCTCTATATGGAAAAACTGCCCTGAAATAACTTTATGATATGGTGCTATATAAATAAAACTGAATTTGCATTTTTTTTAATGCTGGTGTGACGGGACATCAATGTGGAAAGGGTGAATTCATTCTGGGTTGTAATGTCATATTACATGTATTTTGTTTAAATTAAAATAAAAAAATTAACATATTTATCCATCCCCTTGGCCCCGTTTACATTCCCCCTTGTCCTCTGGGACCCCGATTGCCCCCCTAGTTGCTAACAAGCAGCTAAATGAGACTACAGAGGTTGTCGGGGACGTTAAACGCCGTCACGCCGAACACAGAAACTCATCTACTCACTCGTCCGCCTTCACAGCCTCGTTTGGGTTTATACTGCAAACTGTTCTAACTCAGACTTTCCCAAAGGCTTCTGTAGAAGAGGGAAGCGTTGGAAGCTTAGTGGTGGTGACGCTGAAGTCATGCGACCGTGGTGTAGTTGGTTTATAGCGTTACGATTCTAGGACTCATTCCTGCAGCACTCCACTGAGAGACGGAGTAACATGTTGTTTGTTCGGGTCTTTTAATGGAACTTACAGAATAACTGCAGCCTTTAACCACATGCTGTGCAGCTGCTGCTTCAGAGTACTGCCACCTTTTTTATATCGACCCGGACAGCATGCTGATGAAGATGGTCCACAGAAATGTAGAGAATAAATGCTTTGTGGTCAAAACTTGCAGACACGCTGATATAAATTTTGAGGTAAAAATGTTCCACAATAATGTAAAGTTTACAGTAAAACATACAGAGACACGGTACAATGTTGACATACCCTTTAGCTCACTAATGGGAGTTATTATTATTATTATTATTATACATAGAGAGAATGATCCTACAAACCTACATAACCTTCAGATTCTTCTCACAGACCTCCGCTTCCATAAAAGCTCCAGTCACTGGCTTCTTTGTGCAGCGGTGTCAGTTATTAGTGACCAGTGTGCCTTTAATGTTTACTAATGCATTGCAAATCCGGACAACAACAACATCAGTATGTTTTTGCAGAGAGATGAAGGCGGTGGGTGACTCATCCGTGGGATGGAGGTGAAAGAGTTCAGGACTCTGCATGGACGTTTCTACTGACCACAGAAATATACAACAAACAAGAACAAATCAGCACATTTAATCAACCTGTGAGCTGTGAGGATTTCAAGCATTATAGATTGTTTAGTTTGGTTGTCTTTTTTTTCTTCATCAGGGTTTTTAACATCTTAAGACTTTACAGAAGGAACACAGAATAAAGCTGAAACAAGCAAACTACAAGTGCCACATAATACCACAGTATAAAAATAAAAATGTACCTATGTATTTCACCTATTCATAAGCATATACACAACTCGTGTGCTCGTATATACAACCATGTACATTCTAAAAACAACTCTTGACTCTCCCACAACTATTTTTTCAGGTCAAAAATGGATCCCATATTTTATAAAACTTTGTTTAAACCCTGAACTATATTTGCAACAATAAATATGTTTAGCGAGAAACGTAATCCCACGAGCATTTTGTTTCTTAATCCACAAAATGAGGACATGTCTTTAATAACGTATCTGTGTATCTGGTCGTGTCTACGGAGACGTTTTCCGTTTATTCTGATAAGTAACAAAATTCTCCGGTCAGTTGTGATCGTGCAACTTGAGCTCCTGACTGAGTCTCAAACGTTCCACATATTGACTGGAGGCCTAACAGGTCACAGGTTTAGTGTAATTATATTACTACATATTACTGCTGTATAATTGACTCTGTTACATCTGCAAAGTTGCAAAATGTCAAAAAGAACGTATCTGCAAAACAGTTAATTGAGAACGTATTTCATTTGTTTTTCCCTACAATGTCCGCTCATAACGACTTAAAGCATTTTTTATGGTTGCGTTCAGGCGCTCGTGGTTAATATCAGGCAGCGATCACAGTTAAATATTGACTGTAAGACTAAGAGTCGACCGCCACGCCAGCAGCTCTGTGAGGCCCCACTTAGGCTCAGCGGTGCTTTGAGCTAAATGCTAATGTTAACGTTAATGTGTAACGTTTACCATTTTCACCATCCTAGTTACGGTTGCTAAGCTATGATTGGACAATCTGTGTTTGGGGGAGGGGTTTAGTGAAACATAAATTACTGATAAAAATCAGTAATTATTATTTATGATGAATTAAAATGCACTTATGAGCGCTACGTAACAATATTTGAAAGAGGTGAATTGTATGCGATATGAACGCCTTGAGGCAGAAGTACAGAGACACCAAATATTGTATCCAACTTTGTCCTATTTTTACTGCATTAGTCTTGACTTTTAATACATTCCTAAAAGCAATGCACCAGGGTTCATTTTGAATGTTTACCTTCATTACGCAGGCTCGACTGTGCACGGTTCATTTAATGTGTTTTTTCTGTCGGTCTCGTTCACTGCAGCGTGACGCAAGAAAACGAAGCAAACGTCTCGTTATTGTGATAACTGAGCGCAGTGTACCTCCTCAGCTCTTATTCCTTCACTTGCACTTTACTTTCATCATATCTACTTTATTTCTAGTATTGTTTTCCACGTATTGCCTCTCACTTTCACTCTCAGCCTCGCAAATATTATCACCTATAATGCACGGGATGCACTGAACTGAGGCTTTCTCTGCTACGTCAGCCGAAGTAAAAGCCTCAGCTAAATGTCTGAAATTGGAAACACAAATCAAAGGTCACTTTGTTCAATTAAACTGTTTAAAGTGTTTGTTTCCCCTTTTCTTTCCTTTTCAGTGTTATTCTGTTTTGTTCCAGGACAAAAGTCTAGTTCACATGTTCTTTCTTCTTTTGATGTGACTGAATCTTTTATCTCTTCCTGCCCTGCATTTACATTTTTATCTTCTTTCTTGTGTTTCATCATTTGGACATGTCAAGACTGCATAAATTAACTTATCAACCGGAGTTATTTGTTTATCCGCAGTGTCCATCTTACAATTACAGTTGACAGTCACTTTGATCGCTGCTGTTTGTTTTTAGCCGCGGTGGACCTGAGGTTAATCAAGCTCGACACGTCTGTTAAATCTTCTAGATTTGAATCGAGCTCTTTCCCAAAGGGATGTCGCCTGCAGCACCTCTAAGGACTGTTTTCGTTGCAGCAAACACCCCATAGATGCACCAGTGTTATGAATAAATCTGAACAGAAGCTTCCCTCCTGTGTCTGCAGATTGGAAAACTTGCTCCACAAACAATCGCTTCAGGACAGAAATAATATCACAGGTTGAGTTAAACTTCAGCTGGCTGCACTGATCCGCTGTGATCCGCTGACCTGGTGCTAATGTTGTTTTAGGGATTTTGGGAGTTTGGTTTAACTTTTTGGGTCCGCCAGTATTATTCAAATAATGTCAGTAAAATGCCATGTGGTGACAATATTACCTATTTCGTCATATAACTGACCTTTCGAATAACAGTGGGTTGGTTATACATTATTACACAGGAACCTATGGAGTAGAATAGTCAATATTAGAAACTGATGTGGATTGAAAGTAAAAGATGTTATATTTTACAAAGACTTGCATGCAGTGTTGAGATTGCAGTAAATTTAACATGGTTGGGGGTAGGTTTTAGGTCAGGCCCCCAAGAACAGGATTAGGCTGTTAAGTGATTTTGGTGTAGTGGCCACAGTTGGAACTGCAGGTCATGTGACGCCCACTGGCCCCCCCAAAAAATCTAACCATACACAATCTTTACAAAAGAGGCAACTGTAAATGTAAATTCTCAGCATCACAAACACTCCAAAATGACTTTGTATTATCACAATTTGAGCCATTAGGTCGAATAAAATCCAAAAATTATTTTAGTTACATTCGTGTGTGGGGAGTTCACTGAAGAACTTTTTTAGGCGTATGCACCCAGTGGTCAAACTGCGCCGATCAAATGTAGTGGAGTGGAAGTATAAAGTAGCTTAAATGGAAAAAGTGAAGTACAAGTACATCAAAATTGTACTAAGTACACGTACTACAATATGTGTCAGAGCTGCGAGTCAGTCGGCTTGTGGTGGACTTCTTCTGCCCCCTAGTGGCACAAAACTTGATGAATGCAGCTTTAAAGTTAGGGAAGCACTTTCAGTGACTCTGAAGAAGGTGAAGAAGTGTCTCCTCCACTGACTGTAATTACTCATGACGGGGCACATACGGCCTAATTAATGCTTTCGGTTCTCTCTGCAGTATAAAGCATGGAGTGTCTGCTGATGTAAACAGCGAGGCTGGGTCGGAGTTGGTAATTACAGGTCTCTGTGCTGACAGTGACAGCTTAAGGCAGAGGGGAGGAGGCTTAATTAAGGCCTAACGAGGCACCTGTCATGTCACGGTAAAGAGCCGGGTGAACGACCTTGCGCTCACCGCCGACTGCCTGAAAACATGAGACCGTTTAGATTTGTAACCCTTGTTGGATTTATCTGCACAGTTACCTGTCGTGTTTGCATTTTATCATCTTTATTACTTTGCTTTAGGCTCATTAGTGTCTGTATAAGTTCTCCGTTCAGCAAAACACCAAATGGAGAACTTCCGTTCCCATCCTCCAACTACATCGTCCTCCTGTGCGGTACTTAATCTGCTCATCTTCGTGTAGAAAAGCACTTTGCTCCTTTTGCTGTTCTCAACACACTTAAGCCCATGAGGGCAGCGTGAACAAGACAAAAAAATAAATAAATACACCTATTGTGTCACAAAAGGTGTCATGCACATGCTCACAGCCCACATGGATTATAAGACACCAAAAATACTGTTGCAGTGGTGAAACATTTGTCAGACATGCACATAACTTCTTACATATAACTTTATATTGCAAACAAATAACTTAGTCCTCTCTCCCGAGCTCTACACATAAAGTCTGCCACAAAAAAGATTCTCTTCCTATAAAACACAACTCGAGTCCATCTAGAAGAACTCATCAGAAATGAGGGGCCAGATCAGTCCAGATGGTCTGGGAAAGGGTAAAGTCCAGTTTGAAAAGTCTCACTTTTGGTCCAAATAAAGACTTGATGACGGCAAGACAGTCATTTTTATTCAGTGGTGGATGAAGCAATCAAAAACTTGACTTAATTAAAAGTACCAATGCAACAATGTAAAAAATACTTAATTACAAGTAAAAGTCCAGCATTCAAAAGTGTACGTAAGTAAAAGTACATACGTATTATCAGCAAAATGTACTTAAACTATTAAAAGTAGAAGTATTTGGCCCCTGTTGATAAATTATCATATATGACTTTGTATATAGTTAGCTAGTTTTAAATACTTCCTACAGTTAGCTAGTTTTAACTACTTTACAGTTAGGTAGTTTAGTCCAGTGGTTCACAATCTAGGGGTCAACCATATAAATCTGTGGGGTCGTGAGGTGATTAATGGGAGAGAAAAGAAGAAAAAACAAAGTTCTGATACACAAATTTAAGTTGAAAAATAATCCTCTGAGTAGTTCAACCTGTGACAAGGGGTCCTAAGTATACACTGCTTTTTTGTAAGGGGTTTTGTATTGTAGTATATTAAGCTTATGTGCTTTTCAATGTAAAATCTTAATTTGAAAGGTAACTCTAGCTGTAAGATAAATGTAGAGCTGAGTACAAAGTACAATATTTCGCTCTGAAATGTAGTGAAGTACAAGTATGAAGCAGGATACAATGGAAATACTCAAGTAAAAGACAAGTACGTGAAATGTATCACAGACAGGTCAAACAAGACAAATGCCATACTTTATTTAGAGACACTGGTGTTATTTTATTCTTAAGATGCTAAACAACAGACGTGATGTGTTTCACTTCAGGTTGACTCAGTACATATACAGTCTGTGATTGGTCCTCCAATCGTTTCTCGACCACCTGGATGTTTTTCAGCCTCAGTGAGAGACGAACCTGACGTGGAACAGTTCTTTCCATTCTGGGCTCATTTTGGTTTGATAACAGATTTATCTCCAGAGAAACACATCCTGACACACTAACAGTAACACACACAGACAGTAGGACCAGTATGAGTACAATGATGTATTTGTGCAAACTTCAAACAGCTCTCCACAGGTGCACTTCATATTGAGTCAGTTCAAAGAGAAATTGTTCCTTATCTGATGCCGCCTGCCTGCGTGAACGTCTTCCTTCCCATTATATTTTGAGATTCTGTTCTCTCCATTGATTGGTGCTCCCTCCTCAAGCTACTGTCTGTCCTGAGTGGCTCCATAAAACGACTCCATTTGAGACCAAAATTCGATCAAATGGTATCTGGGGATTATTTTCCTCTGCAGCCTCAGTGAGACAGAAGAGGAAAGAAAAATGGGAAGAAGGAAAGAATCCTTGCAACCAACCATTCAAAAAAAAATCCCCAAATTAATGAGACTAAGATTAATACTATCAGAACATGAATGTTTTATAATTTATTAAGATAATTAACATTATTTATTAACCATGACGGATGTACAACAGATTTTCCACCAGAATCTGTCATGGTGGTGCCAGACTGACACTCTGTACCCCCCCCCCAGTCCTCCCATCTTCTTCTTCTTCCTCTAAAGGTAACGTTACAAAAACAATGTAAAAGGATCATTTGACTTTGTTTCAGATTGGGTCTTATTTTTGGAGTTTTTTCCCCCACCAAGAGCACAAACCAACAGTTTTCCAAATCACTTTATTTGGAGGTCAAACTGAAAATGAGAAATGTTGGCAATAATCCCAAACTGCACAGGAAGACACTGTGCTCGCGAAGGGTTTCACCAGATACTTAACTAGTTGAGTACCAAAACCGCTTGTCCATGGTCCATTTATCAGTATTTACCAGTGTATTGTCACAGCAGGAGCCTGGCTGCTTTCTTTTCTGACGATAAAGCTACAGTTAGTACAAACACAACACTTGCTGCATGTGTTTTTATAATAAATGTGTTCAGATAAACCGGGATGATCCGTTAAGCTTGCATAAAGGTCAAAGTATCACACTTGTACACTCACGAATAAAATATGAAATACTTGAATTCTGGTGAGCACGGCAACACTCGTCTCCAGGGAACTCTGTCTGGCACAAACAAAGAATCCCCCGTGCCTGAATGTTTTTAAGGACCAGAGCTGGTGTGTGAACCAGAGGTTGAGAAACGACGACAGTCGGCGTCTCTGGTGTTGTTTGTGGTTGTTGGTTTTTCATTAAGCAGGCAGCAGTGTGGTTCAAAACAAGTCTGGATTTCTTTATAGTCCTGCTATAGTGCGGTCTTCAGAGAGGTGAAGTCTCTGGGCTTCGGTCCTGCAGCAGGTCAACTGGACCTCTGCAGAAGGAGAACTGGCATCAGTAGGTCTTCTTCCAGGACCGGAGGTACAGCTGGAAGGGGAGGAGGGGGTTTCTGTTCTGCAGACTGGGGTTAAAAACATCAAAATCTGCCTTCCTCACTCTCTTCAGGTAGTCCTCCAACACCACCTGCAGCATGCAAAACCACAGAGGAAGAGTTTGGTTTAGTTTGCATCAGGTTCGACTGAAAAAGCCGAGGATGCAGAATAACCAGTTCTTCTACTCAGATAATTAGACTGAACTGCAATTTCATTTAACAGTATTATTTCAGCCTGACATCGTGTTCATGTTAGCTCATTTCTTGTTTGGGTATTTTGTTTTGCCTTAACCAATCAGTAGCTAAAGACGCATCTGCCCCACCGTATACACAGTATACCCTATAAGATTTAGTATTTCTGTAAGTCGACTAACAATAATCTGTAGCTGCGTCCATCTAATCCATGCCTTTCGCCATTTTTATGACAATTTTTCTGTAGTTATTTTCCCAGATGTAGCTAACAAGCTGTGTTGGAATCATGGATGTATTAAGAGAGCTGTATACGGCGCCAACCACTCAGCCTCGCTGACAATTTGTCCCATTGGCGACTCGTGATACTGCGCCACGACAAAAAGAGGCGTCCGTACGAAAACTGCCATCTTTGAGCAAATTATCCAGTTGCTATGATCCATCCGGACCAGGGTAGGAAGATGACTGAAGACTTAAGAGACTTAAATGCACATTGATGTTGAGTTTTTTTTTGTTTTAAAATTCCAACTCGGTAGCATTAGGAGGTCTCTCTGAATAAAACAAAAATGATCTGCAGTAGATAACAGTATTTCTTTTTGCTTTTGAAATTATGGTGAACTGACCCTTTAGAGAAATCTGTAATCTACAAGATCCTAAAGAAGAACTGCGTCGCCAGGCTCCACCTGGCTCAGCGAGGGTTAAATACAGATTCATGTGTTAAAGTAAAAGAGCTCCAGAGGCCGGTCGCTGTGTTTTGTGTCCCTCAGGCTTCACCAGCATCGCTCCGTGTTTCCTGCTGTTTCACACGACACTCATCCAAACCTGAGACTCATTCGAATTAAATTTAAATCATGAGTGGCTTTCTCACGTGGACAAACACACTGAGCAGGAAGAGCATCACACACTAACATGCCCACATATGCACACAAATAACCTCGGTTTGTGGATGTACGGCTGCAGCAGGCAGAACATTTACTGAGCTGTTCTCGTCACAAAAGGAACATTTTCTGTAAACTGCAATCAGTAATCAGTGTTTTCTTATTGCAGCAGACTTCTGAATGTGTGCGGATACAAAGTCTGGGTTACTTTTTAAGAAAAAGTGAGCACAAATATAGTAATATATGTTATATTGTATATACAAATATATAAACAGGGATCGTACAGCTTTTTAAAAGTAAAATTCAAGCGCATTTCAAGCAATTTCAAGGTACCTAAACCAAAAATATCCAGACTCTTGAAGCCTTTAATTGTTACTCTAAATTCCAGGAGACAACAAACAAATGTGACGACGGGATCGTTTCATTTCAAATATTAAAAGATTTATGGTTCCATGAGTGATTGTCGATGATGAAACACCAGATTATGTTGAAAAAACAAGCGTTTTTCAAGGAGTATATTCAAATTTAAGCATATTTCTAACCTTGGAAACATAATGGTTAAAATTAAGCATTTTCCAAACTTTCCAAGACTTTGTACAAACCCTGTATAAATTATTAAGTTTGTGTTTTTATAAAGGATAACACATGGATAGCCTTGTGTTTTAAGATTTTGGAAAGACATAGACACGAATATACGTGGTCTAATTCCAAATGTTTTCTCCTTGAAGCAGAATGCCACCACTGTTTTTAATTATTGCCTTCAACTTACATCATCACTGCACAGAATAATCAGATCTGTGTTTGTCAGTAGCACTGAACTCCTGCTGCTGGAAAACAAGCCGGGCTTTAATTTTTAGTTAATATGCAAGACTGCAAACGCATTTTTAAACCTCTGTATGTGACCGTACCAGGTTTCAATAAAAACTCAGACAGATCAGCCTCAGGCATCCGATTAGAGTTTGGTGATCTGGGATTTCCTACTGTATTCTAACAACAACAACTATAAATCTAAATGGAGCCCTGATTTTCCTGAAGGGATGTTTGAGAAATTCATTTAACGTGTGATAAGAAGTGATACGGATAATGTGTTTGTGCAACAGAAGCCTGAAGAGTTGCTCAGCTCTGCGTGTGCGTACGCTACTCACAAACCTTTATTTCAATACACATATTTAAATGTTTCTGTCATTTACCTAAAGCTCATAAGACATTTGATGTTTGAGATCATCTGTGTTTTTTGAAATGGTTCCTGTCAGATAAATACTTTTTCCAGAATAGATATCGGGGGGTTTATATCACACCTTTCAAAAGCCACAGCATGCCATTATATTTTATGTAAAGATGCTATGAGCATCTTTATTTGATGTTTCAGGAGTCAACTCACCGTCTGGAGGAAGGCCGGAGTGGCAGCTGCTGGGACGTTGTTGCTAAATGATCGCGCCTGAAGGAGACGGCACAACAAACAGAAATCGTAGATTAATGCCGTCCAACTCTCAGACTATGACCCAGTCCCAGTTCCCCTCCTTGGCCCCTACTAGATCCACACAAGCTTCACTTCATTTTCCCAGATTCTGACACACTTCGAGCTGTTTGTTTAATGGTTTTCCCAAAAGATCAATTATTTCATCCATCTATCTATCCATCCATCCATCCATCCATCCATATACAGAGAGAGTTTTTGGAAGCATTTTCACCTTTAAAACAAAGATTAAAGTGAAGACAGATGAGACGACAGACCACTGAGATACCAAAATAGTTGAACCTATAGATTTGTGGGCTGTCTTTACATCTTCAGTGGGAGCCAATGGGCTTGGAGCTGAAAGCCACAGACAGGAAGTCAGAAGGTTTTGAGAGACGCGCGAACAGATTGTTGGTTTGGGTCTTTTAATGGGATTTGATTAACCTGAGAACCAGACGAATCTGCGAGCTCATGTTTTATTGGCTCTGGCAGATGCGTCTGGTCCCCGTCCCGTTCAGGCAGATTTCCAGCCGATCAATCACAACCGTTTATCTAATGTGGGGCGGGGTTTGATACGATGACTGTACAGAGGAACGCTGTGGAGGCATTTTCATAAACAACCAAGATGGCTGCCGCTGATGTGGAACATTCTGAATTCAAAGAACAAACAGCCGCACTTTTGCCGCTTTTCTTGATAAGAAAGATGTTTGCCTCAGTTCGTTCAGCGTTGTGTTACACGTTTCGTTGCTCTGATTGGTTTTAAGTCTTAACCAATTGCGCCCAGAGGCATTTTTGTCTGCACCCACTGATAACACCCGAAAATGAGCTGAGAAGCTCCAGACTAATTCACATTTGCGATGTCAGGCTAGGATTTGATGACAATAACAAAACTATAGAATATCACCAGCCTTAACACAGGAAGTAGTTTGCTCTGTCTCTGTCTCAGTGTAATGCCTGTACCAACAAAACCCCAAAATAACTCATTCTTCCTAATTAGACTGGAGTGCTTGCTTTGAGTTATGTCATGTACGTGCAGGTGCAGGTACGTACGTGTTGTAGATGTACGTGAGCCTGACTGGCGATGTCGTACACCACATCCCGGACGTTCTGCTCCCGGCTGCCGCGGATGAAGTCCTCTTGAGAAGCTCCGTGCTGCAGAAACACAAAAACAGAAATACTTAAATTTAACAACAAAGCCTTAATCTCTCTGGTTCAGCTGGGTCCATTTCAGCTCCACTTCACACGAGAGCCGAGGCGTCTCTTTAATCTGCTGAAAGAAGAAAATGAAACCTGCTCCAGGAGTGTGACATCGTGCTGCGGGGTACGCCAGCCCTGCAGCTCTGATCCTCTTTCACTAAATCAAATCCAATGATCCTTCATTTAAGATCAATGCAGACTGGAACATCTCAATCCACTGATGTTAGCAGCTGTTGCCATCATATCTGGTGCTAATTGCTAATACTGGTACCATAGTAACACTGATGCACCTTTACAGAAATACTGTCACAGTGTAACGCACCTTCATCTGTAACTTGCACCTCTCTTTGTTTAACCTTTTCTATTTCATCTTACTCTACAAGATAAAATATACATTTTACTTTGTATACTTTTTACTATACTATTTAATTAGGAGGAATGAAGTTCTATCTTATCGTTTCCTCTTTATAAAGTTTTCTGTAGTTCGTCCGCAGTAAACAGACATAACTACCAAATATCATAACTGCTCGTGCTCATGGTGCGGCCGGGGTTCAATTTTATCAAACTGAATCCTTCCAAATCCCTCATCAAAAATATTTAGGTTTAGTTTTGAACAATATTAAAGTAACGTAATATTTAGGATCTCAATAAGTGACATTCAAATAACAAATGTGGTTTTTAGATAAATGACATAAATAAAATCAGGAGAAAGGACATAAAAGATTCAATAAAAGATTAAAAACCTGTCGGCTTGGCAAATAGTGACGCTAATGGTGCTTTCAGGGGCTCTTTGTCACTGTAAAATTGGAAACTTACAACCAGATTGTTTCACAACTCACGAGAATGGCAAAATAAAGTGGTTAGAGCTGCGACTAATACTTATCTATCTGCTGAGTATTTTCTCCATTAATTGATCAATTGTTTGGTTATAAAAATGGAATGAAAAATACCCATTGCATCGACTGATGAGACACGTTAAAGCTATCGAATAAAAAGGACATTTACATGATCATTTGATTGGTTTCCTATAAGATCTGTCTGTTGTTTGTCAGCAGTGGCTCGGCTGATTGGCTGCTAAAGGATCAACAAGAATATTTCCCCTTCATGCCTGACGACATCTCCTCAGGCGGTCGCAGGTTCAACAGTCTTTAAATACAAAAGGCAACAACAAGACGAACACTACGAGGTTTGGAGAAGTGAGACTTTGTAGAGAAAACGTGGAAACTTAAGTCTTTTTTTCTTGTCTACAAACACAACTTACATCAAAATGATACGTCCTTGGATGAAAAACGTCTAAAGTATATGACAGGCTTTAATAAATATTTCACCTGACTCATTTTTCATATGCATCAATAGGCTGATTCTGGAGGAACTGGTCTGTTTTTATTCAACATAACCATTCAAGGGCATAATAATAAAATTGCAAGTAATTGCAAGCAGGTCAAATTTAGAAAACTATGACGCACACAACAGAATAAAGTGTAATTGTGATCAGCGTCTTCTTGCAGCAGGATTCAGTTTCTTTTGTTTGGTGAAAATCAGTTTATATGGGTATTTTTCTGGGACAATGTGAGCCTTAATGAAACATTATTACTGGTAATCACGAGTCTAAAACCTTTCCACGTGTGAAATTACATTTCTTCACTCATATATTCTTTTCTCAACACCTCAGACTCTCGGGCGAAGTGATCTGAACTCTTTCTCTGGAGAAACTGCCTGACTGAGCTTTCAGCTGGGAAGTGATGGAAAGAAAATGAGGCAGGTAACAATGAAAGGGAAGATGAAGAGAAATTTATTTTAAAGAGACATGAGCGAGTACTGAAAGACGTCTTACTCTTCTCCAGGCAATCTTGACCCAACCAATTTACCAAACAACTAACCGACAAAACCACTTATTTACCTGCTCACCTGCGAAACAGCGTTCTACCTCAGAGCCACCTGACCTTCCCATCAAACACAAGACGTATAAACCATCAGCTTACAATCCCATCTACAAGGAAACAATCTGATCGACCTCTAAACCAACCGAACTACAATTTTTTGTTGCACAAATTTTAAAGGCTGCAATATGTGTGAATTGCTCATAATTACCCAAACTATCCAGCTGTTACATACCATGAGAGAGACAAGTGTTTGAGCGTTAGCAGCAAAATCTTTAAAACCCGTGGTGAACACCTTGAGGGAAATGTCTTGTAATAGGATTTTGAAATCTCTCCTGTGACACCCGGGAAGCCAGTGCAGTGACTGAAGCGGCGGTGTAATGTGCTCCACTCTGGGCGAGCTGCAGCTGTCTGATTGATCTTTCACTGAGACCTGTGAAGGCACCATTAGTCTAGCCCGTATTCTGTATTTCTGCATCCTGTTTAGACCGAAATCCTTTCATTCTTGCTCTGTTTTTAAGGTGGCAGTGGGCTGATGTTGTAATCGTCTTTACGTGGCTGTTGACATTCAGGTCCGAGTCCACAACTAAGACCAAGGTTTCTGGCTTGATTTGTAGAAAAAGGAACAGTTCAACATTTTGGGAAATGCACTACATGAGAACATCGACTCCACTCTCATGTCTGTACGGTAAATAAGAAGCTATTCAGCCGGCAGACAGTTAGCTTAGCACAAAGACTGGAAACAGGGGAGAAGAGCTAGCCTGGCTCTGTCCAAATCAGCACACGAGTACTTCTAAAGACTTCCTGGAGTCTTGTCATCACTGTGACGCCATGATGGAAGCTAACTAAGTACCTTTACTCAAGTACTGTTACTGTAAGTAAATACTGAGCTACTTGTACTTTAGTTTTTTCATTTCATGCTACTTTCTACTTCTACTGTTCCTCGCAAAAATCTCCTTATCAAGTCATTTTAGCCCATAATTGAGTCCTAACACCTTATTTTCCTCAAAACATGTGAAAAGATCCACCAGTGCAGCGACAATAGTCCAGCCTGTTTTAGTATTTTATGGAATCAGGTTTCATTTGTCTTCTGGTGCCTTGTACATCTTTCAAGATACAGTCAGTTTCTGGACGAGCTAATTTGAATGAAGTTGAAATACTCTTAGTGCACTAACACTGTTTTAGATTGGGGCTTTAGCACAGTTAGAGACTGAACTGCACCTTGACCAGTTACATGAAATGCCACTAACACATTAATGCATCAGTAATAATAATCCAAATATCCCCCCCCACCTGTCGACTGTCTCACTGACACAAAGACGACATGGCAGCAACTCGTTTATTTAACAATAAAATGGTAGCAGTGCGTCCAAAAATCAGCTTTCATTTACTTTGCTATTATTGGCTACAATGAAGGCTGATCCTGAAAATTAGAAATTCTGTACAAATGAATTTAAGGGTGCGAGTTTGTTTGCATACACCGCTAACGCTGTCTGTTTAAACGAGAGCTGCTCTTCCGTCTGCTTCCTCCTCAGCTCACACATGTTCCCACTGTGATAAACAGGCCGAATGCTTCACATGTGTGAGTGCAGGCGACTTCGGTACCTCCACGGCGCCCTCTTCGGACAGCAGAGGGGAGGTGATGTGAGGTGAGCGTGCTCAGGAGGCCTCGGGGTGGAAAGAGTCGTCCTCCAGCTGAACACTTTAAGGGCTGAGCCTGCGTGCTTCATGCAGCAGCCCAAACACACCTGCACACTCGCTCTGCTTTTAGACGTATGGTCGTTGTGTAACGACAGCGGTTTCATCACGGCTTCCGACGAGAATATCGTCTGACATCACGTCAAAGCAGAGCCACGAGTCGGCCAAACGAGTGTCGGGCTGCTTTATGTTACATTTTGGGGAACAAAATTCAGAGTTTAAATCAGCTGCTGTTCGGTTAAAGTACGGGAGGAGAAGACTTTTGAGAAACCGTCCCCTAAAAAAACAAAAATACATGAGTCTACTGTAGAGCTGAAATTATTAGTCGATTAAGAGACAATCTGTTAATTGATTCATTTTTTTGGTAATTTTTCAAGCAAAAATGCCAAAAATTCAGTGGTTTCTGCTTCTCAAATATGGACAATTGCTGCTTTTCTTTGTCCTATATGAAGTCAAATTTTATTTTATTTTATTATTTGGGTTTTGGACTGTTGGTCTAACAAAACAAGCAATCGGAATGTGTGAAAAACCACCGTGACCAAAAAAACAAGTCTAATCTATCATACAAAGACAGCTTTTTAGGAGTAAAATTCAAGCACTTTCAAGGTACCTAAACCAAAAATTTCCAGACTCTCGAAGCCTTTATCATCACATCTAAATAATAGTTACTATAAATTCCAGGAGACAACAACAAATGTGACGACGGGATCGTTTCATTTCAAATATTAAAAGATTTTTGGTTTCCATGAAACACCAGATTATGTTGAAAAAACAAGCGTTTTTCAAGCATATTCCTAAACTTGAAAACATAACAGTTAAAATTAAGCATTTTCCCAAACTTTGAAACCCTGATGTTACATTCTTTACTTCACTAGCTTAACTGGCGTGGTAAAAGCTTAAACTAAATCACTCATGATCAATCGTCAATCAAGATGATGAGAAACATTTTTTAAATAATGTTCTATAAACGGTTTTCAGCATTTTTGCACCGACACATTTTTCTTGTCTCTTCCAGCAGTGGTGAACATTTCTGGACTAACTGGGGAAAAAACAAGACAACAGTGAACATCGCTGACAAATGACTGAGGGTTTTTAGAAATTCTCACAGAAAAATACACAGACACAAAAGGGTTGAACAGTTTTAAATGATTTTCACTCAGACTTTATGTTCCCACACTTTAAAAAGTTCTTCTGAGTATCGGCCGAAATTAAACCGTAGCACCAAGCGTCAGGTGTTGAATGTCGGATCGGAATCTTTGGCTCTTTTACTTGTTCTCTGAACAGATATTTCCTGATCTACAAAGTTCTGTATTTAACGCTGATGCACGGAGCAGTTTGGCTTATTTTCTTGAATATAAAAAAAGGTAAAAACATGTTTAGATTTCTGTCTGGGTTCTGGTACCAAGACTCAGGTATCATATCGGCACAGACACTCAGACCAAGAAAGGACGCCTCAGTTTACAGTAAACACGCCTCTCCATGCTTGGAACTGGATTTCTTTGTGCTTAATGTGTCAATACATGAAACTCGGCCGGCCTGTGCCTCCTGAGTTTCATCATGACCTGAGATACTGGGAGCTTTTCGACAGCTTAGCGTTGATGTCGCCATGAGGCGTCGACTCACCAGCATGCAGACGTCCATGGGCAGGTAGACTTTCCGTCGGCTGCTGTGATGAGGAGTCGCTCTCAGACACGTCACGATTCCCTGAGCTTTACCAATGTGACTCGCTGCGTGGTCTGCATGGATGTCTTTCAACCCTGCAAACATAAAAATAAAACTGACAGCTCACCATCTGAATTCTCTTGTTGGAGCCTGGTTTAAGAAAATAATAGCACGTTCTCACCACAGAATAGCAGATCCTGACCTTTATCCTAACATATTTTTACTTATTAATAATATAACTAATCAGTAGAAAGGATGCAGCATGTGGCAAACCTAACTACAGAGAGGATGTTACCCAACAGGTGTTTCAACAAATGGAATGTGTTTATAATAATTACTGCTTCCTGCAGCCTCACCGGTCCTTACCTAAACACTCCAGCAGCAGGTAAATCAAGGAGGACTGTGTGTTCTCTGAATATGTCTCCAGCTGCTGTAGGTTTCTGTAGGCTCTGTCTTCCAGATCCTTTTCCTGGTGAAACAGACAGTTTGGACGATGCAAAGTAACGTTGTTAGGTTTACAAAGTTAGTCTTTATAGAAGTTTGAGGTTTGTGCCTTCTGACCCCTTAAAAAAAAGGAGGCGTTCTCTACTTGCGATCATCACAGGCTGCTAATGTCTACGAAGTGTGAACAGTTCAACTAAAGGGTGATTTTTCCTCTAAAGCCTGAAGAGTTCCCGTGAAACAATCCAGTATTTCATCAGAAAATTAAGAGAAAAGACTGGAAATATTTAAAAAGCACAGTTCTTCTAAGTAACCCACCAAAATTTAAATTATTCATCAATAACATCAGGGACTTAATCAAACATATGTAAGCTCTTATGTTGCAGCACATGTTGAAGATCCTTGGTACTTACTCTCTCTGTTATGATCCTCAGCAGCCACCTCTTTGTCAGGTAATGTTTCCTCACCGCCTGCAAAACATCATCCAGACTCTTAATCAGCTGCAGCAATTAGTCAATGTGATGTCCCTCGGCTAAATACGAGTCACAGAAATAGACTGTGTGGCACATTATAAACTCAAATGAGATATACATTTGAAAGAACTGATGTTGCTTCCTCTAATGTTTGCCGACACGACAATAAAACTACAATAAAGTGAGGACCCCAACAACCTTCGCTTGTGTTAGTAAGGTTCTGTCAGCTCCTCCCAGATTACTCGGGAGCTTTTGAAACCCAACACTTGATTGAATGTTCTGCCCTCTACAGGCTGATTTACCCTCCACAGCTCGGCGCTGACGGGCTGGTTTGGAGGCTCGTCTCTGTAGATTTCTTCTATGGCCGTCTTCCAGAACTGCATTCGCATCAAACCAATGGTCTTCTGGGAAATGGAGTCCTTCACCTTGTGGAGAAACAAATACAGGAATGCACCTGTTTGACAAGCTAGTTTGAAAAGGACTGGGATCAGAAACTGAACACTATATTTTTTTAAATCCCATGCTTTTACTTATTATTATTATTATTATTATAGCAACAGAAGCAGCAGTAATAACAGCAGTATTATCAGTAATAATTCCCCATCCAGCCTGGCTGTAGGAATACCTGCCTGTGCCAGCTCCACATTAAAGGCTCTCAGAGCAAAAGAGGAGCGCCGCGCTTCCTCTGGGAGGAGGAGGGAGGACATGAAGCCGTCATAGTCTCTGGACCTGAGGAGGACATGGAGGACAGACAGAGGAGATGCAGTTGATGCCATTTTTCTAAGTTAGAGTTCCATTTCATTCTTTATTTTCAAAATGTCAAACTCTGTCGTCACTTTGCTACTTCTGTTCCCAAACACGTTAAACCATACTACTTTTAATTTTGCCTGAGTTTGACAAAAGGTTTTTTTTTTCTAGAAAGCCAAGAGATTAAAAATGTTAAATTAACCTACATATGTTCACACTAAAAACATGCCATCAGCCACCATCAAACTGCTTTTAACAAAAGCTTTTAAAATTGTGTGTGTGTGTGTATGTATATATATATAAAAAATAAACCGTGTTTTTCAAGAGCTGGAAAACAGATTTCATAGTCAGGATTTCACCATCTTGTGAAGCGGGGTGCACGTTTGTGTCAATTCTGATTGAACTGAAAAGAATGGGTAGTGGACTATTTTCAATTTTTTAAAAGTTGAAAATGCATTTAAATACATGTTTCTTGATCAGCTCGATTGAGCCGAAATAAAGTCTGAACTCACAACATTTAGTGAGCGTACTATGGCTTCATAATACATTATCAGTGTTATGAATTCTTGCGTTGTCTTCGTGTATTCCAGATATTTGAATGGAGTCTGGCGTGGAGTCTCCATACAAAATTGAGTTTTACTTCAAAATGTGTAGGTTATCATTTTATATGATCGCTCTGTCTCTATAAACTTGGGACGGGACATTTCAGGAATTATCCAACCGTAAATTAAGATGTTATACCTGCTCTGTAAATGTACATTAATTTAACTTTAGCTAGCTTGTGTTGTTAGCAGTAGGTGCAGTCAGACCCACCTGACCAGGTCCAGGCAGTACTTTTCATTGAGTTGTGAGTCCGCTGTCGCGCTGGTTGCCGCTCTCACACTCTGTATTTCAGTCCACGCACTGTTGGGTGATATCTTTCTGTGAAGAGCGTGATACAGCGAGGTTTTACAGCTTAATAATCCATGTTTAGCACTGATGCCAGCTGCCATGTTCCCCTTCAGCTTTCACCCTTACTTTGTGTCGCATTAAAAACATTCCCCCGGCCAACCGACACCGGCGGACTTTAGATTCCGCTTCATTTCATTAAAAGAGCTGCTGAAACATCTGCCGATAACTTGTAAATCATCTATTGACACAAACGTGCCTGAAAAATATAATATAAAAGAATACAAACGGTAAATGTATTAGATATTACTTAGAAATTACACAAAAGAATTGCATGATCGCTAGCTATAACAATACCGGAAATTGTGCCGCCAAAATAAGAGTAGCAAATATTCAAAATAATCAATAGAAATTACATCTGTTGTATTTTTCTTTCCTTTGGATGTATTTTAACAGAGACTAAGGTCAAACTCTTGGCAGAGTAGTTTTCACTGTAGCTTAATAGCTAGCTTCTGTCATTTTATTTTGAAGAACCACCGGAAACAGACAGTTGTAGAAGGAGACAGAGGCAGGTGACTGCATTTTGTTTCTTTCACTTTTATTATTCAAACATTTTGTCTTTCTTTTACTTTTAACGTATTTTAACGTAAAGACATTAGCCCACAACGTTGGCCACCTTCTTACAGCACTAGGCTAAATTAGATTAGATTGTCTCAAGGTGTCACTTGAGATCTGTTTTCCAAAATTCAAAAGCCCCAAAACATAATTAAAAAAAGATAGATAATGGGTCTTCTTTTAATGGGCTACTTTTCAACTTTTTAAATTGTTTATTTCTTACCTGTTACTCCACATTATGAAAAACATTTTCACCCATGTTTGGTGAAATTGGTAGGCTATTAATAGGGGACATACAATGTAGGACTATTTGTGTGCGATATATATATATATATATATGTGTGTGTGTGTGTGTATGTGTATATGTATATATATGTTTTTTATTTTGCCATTATATAAATGCTTGTAAAATGTCACGGGGTTGCCAGACAATAGATAATCTGGGTGTCACTGTTGGGGAATGTGGAAGGAATCCGGAGCAGCAAGAATGAAAAGCTCCAACGCGCTAACAAGTCGCTTATCAGAGACAGAAGGCACGCGGGTCTAACCGACACGCGCATTCGCCCTCCGTCACGTCGAACCCGGGGAAGCGGGTATACGGGGGGTATCCTAACCTCCGTCACCATGGCAACAATCTCTGCGACGCGCCCGTGTGTGGGTCTCGCGCTGCTGTGTCTCCAGGCTTGGCTGTGGGAGAGCAAAGGGCTACGGTGAGACGTTAGAAAGCTACTTTAATCGAGTCACGGTGGGAGTTAGCCTGACGGTTCAACTGTAATAGTATCGAAAAATTAATTTGTGCTAATTGTATTAGCCAGTGAAACAAAAAAGCTGACTGTGTATTTAAGCTATATCACATTATATTCATGCTAACTTAGCCGTAACAGTTGTTTGTGGTTAACCCTTAACCCTAGGACACAGAACTCCTTAATTATACCTTAACCCCCCCTAAAGTTTTAATTTTAATATTAAAGTGAAATCTGTAAGGAATAAGTAAACTACATTTGTTTATTAACAGAAGGCAAGTTAGCTATTCTCCTCATTCTGCCCTTACTTTAGCTATTAAGGTAGGTAATCCACTTATTTAAGTTGTATTTAACATAACCAACCTTATGCTTTTATAAAATAAAGTAAGTTTGAGGCATCAGTGATTTAATGAACCCCGTGTGGACAGTGTGAGTAGTGCTGAAACGATTTATCAATAGTAAATTAATCAGCAACACTTGTAATCATTCATGTAAGTCATTTATTAAGGAACACCGCTATAATAACACACAATATTCTTACTGATAATGTAAGAACTTTTGGCCAAAGTTAGGTTGTCTGCTGCATTTCACTAGAGGACAAACACACCAAAAAAAAACAATAATACAATACCTTAACCTTCAATTAGTCAGTTAATAATTTTGTTCACCAAATGTTAGAAAATTGTGAAAAATGTCCATCATATATGCCAAGTGCCAAAGTTGATACCTCTAAGTGTCTTGTTTTGTGTGACAGTCCAAAAGCAAATCTTTTCAGTTAACAATTATATGTTACAGAGAAAATCCTCAAATCCTCTTGAAATGAGCCCAATGTAAATTGCTTTTAGGGATTTAGGTCATACTAGTGAAGTCAAATTGGAAATGCAAGCTAACAAACTTTATTTATTATAGAACTTTTCTAAACAGAAGATACAAAGTGCTTTACAGGAAGCAAAAACAGGAAGGAAGGAGACAGAAGAGACAGAGAAGGCCATATGTAAAACAACGACACCACCCACAAAGTAAAAGCTATAACATTAACAAAAAAGCCAAAGAAAACAAACAGGTTTTTCAGATACTTTTTAAAGCTTGCCACTGATTTGGCTCTGAGAGTTTATAGGAGGCTGTTACAGAGTTGAGGTCAGAGAGACTTAGTTTTTTCCACTTCTAGATTCTTATCGAGGTTGAGTTATTACAGCAGCACTGTGTGTAGAGGAGTAGCAGATAAAAGTGGTAGTTTGGCTCAGCACTGTCACTTTGTTGTTGTTTCAATGGCCAAACATACACATGTAGACTTTTTTTAAATTTCAGCGTAATCAGGCTGTTGTAAAAACACTGATGATGGTACACTCCGCTAGGGCTATCAATTAATCGGAGGATTATTCTCTTGATGAATAAATTAAGTTTGTGGTTTATAAAATGTCAGAGAACAGTGAAAAATTATGACAATTTAAAATCCGAGATGGAGTCTTCAGATGTTTTGTTTTCTCCAACCAACACTCCAAAACCCCAAAGTGATTCAGTTTACAAAGATATAAAAAAGATATTTTTGGGGGGCATTTTGTCTAAGAAATTGACGTAAATGTTTAAATTATTATCAAAATGGTTGCAGATTATTTGTCAGTCGATCGACTAATCGTTTAATCCAATTGTTTCAGCTCTACACATTACATTCACCAGCAGGCTGCCTTCATGTTGTGTGTTTAATCTGACTCCCGCAGTCCTGAGACGTCCGCCCACTACAGATCACTTTGAAACAAACCTGTTGACGTAACTTCCTCTCCACAGAGTCTCCACGGACGATGACATTCTGCTGCCGTACGCCCAGGGCCATGGCCCCTCCCACTCTCATCGCCACGTTAGGGACTGCCAGTCTGTGGCCCATGGCAGGACGACGTATGAGACCTGGCCTTCCAGTAGCCACAGTACTGCACTCCCTGTGGCCGAGTCGACTGTCTTCATATCAGACATGCCAGACGGCCCGGGCAGGTCCCGCTGGGTTTACGGTCAGTGATGGAGGGAGGTGTGATGTCCACGCTGGGATAAGTGGATCAAGCGTTTAAGTGTCAACTTATCTTGAAGCATCACTGCCTCCAGGTCACATGACGGTGGTTCATGACCCGCTGAGGACGCTGTCGGTGTTGGAGCCAGGCGGACCGGGCGGCTGTGAGAGAAGCCACAGGGTGACAGTGGAGGAGACGGCTGTGGCTGCTGGGTGTCTGTACGCCCAGAACGCCGGCTTCTTCAACACCACCTCCGACCAGTGTCTGGGCAATGTGGTGAGCGACGGCAGGATGGTGCGGGACAGCGGGGGGGTGCAGAACGCCCAGTTTGGCATCAGGAAGGACGGCAGCCTGGTGTTCGGGTAATAGAAGTGTCGACAAAAAAGCAGCACATAAAAGTGAGAATTATAAGACAACAAAACCTTATCTGTCCCTCCAGGTACCTGTCACAGGAAGATGTTTTGGACCAGTCCAACCCCTTTGTTCAGCTGGTCAGCGGTGTGGTGTGGCTGCTGAGGAACGGCGAGGTCTACATCAACCAGAGTCTGAAGGCAGAGTGCGACAAGTTAGTCGAACAGGGTAAAGCTGCAGGCAAACATCAGCTAAAAGCCACAGCATTTCAATGCACTTCCTGTAGTGACTGGTCTGCAAGGAAAACACACTTCCAGTTTTAGCTCTGCTGTCAGCGTTCATTATCCAAGGACACAAAAACAATATTTCACACAATTTCAAGTCCAACCTTGCATCACTCGTACAGATACTCATGAGAGACGGATCAGAGAATAAAAACACAAATATGAGCATGAATTTACAAGGGCTGTAACTAACAATTATTTAACATGTTGATAACATTTCAAAAAACACTTCTTTTATATTCTGACAGAGGTGTTCCGCAATTTTGTGGACATGCCGTCAGCGAGGACGGTGGTGGGTCACAACGCCGACGGCAACCTGGTGCTGTTTCATGTGGACGGACGGACGGAACAAAGAGGGTAGCATTTATTTATACGTTTTTATTTTGCTCTGTGGGGTGTAAAGAGCCTCACAGGGCTGCTAGCGGCGCAGCGTGTGAAACATTGCTGCCACTTTCTGTGACATTTAGATATTTGTCAGCTTGTTCCAGGTCGTACGTTTTAAACAAGCACCTGGTAGCAGCACTGCAGCCCAGACTAACATTCATGTGTTTGTTCATATTTGAGCAGCATGAATCTTTGGGAGGTGGCAGAGTTCCTGAAGAAAAACGGGGTGATCAATGCTGTCAATCTGGACGGAGGCGGGTCTTCTAGCTTCGTGATCAACGGCACGTTGGCCAGCTACCCACCTGACACATGGTGAGCTAAGTAGATCTGAACTGTACTGGACATGTTTGTTCAAAGGTAAAGGGTCAGCATTTTATTTTTCAGATTTTGTTTCGTATGTTTTGCCTGGGCCCTCCTTTAACCTTTTCCCTTGAACAAAGACTTGTTGTAAGCTGCTTTTGACTTAGTGATTTTTAATCAGTTGGCACTTTGACTTTACCTTTTGTTAATCTTTGATCTCCCTCTTTGCTTCTGCGGTTAATGTTTTGTTTAAATCTTCATTGAGGTTCTATTGAAATAAAGTTTATTATCATCTAAAGACTTTTGTAAACTTGTAAAAACTTGCCTCCTACAGTAAATACATGATTATTTATTATCAATATTTGTGGAAGTGGTAGAAGGAGGAGTAGCAGTATAGTAATATAATGTCTTTCCATGCCCTCCCCCATTCTCTGTCCCCAGTAAATCAGACAGCAGGTGGCGCTGTGCTCGGCGTGTCTCCACCATCCTGTGTGTTCACCAGCGGCGCTGCCAGCCGGCAAACTGCAGCGGACACGGAGACTGCGTGGACGGACGCTGTCGGTGTCAGGAGGGCTGGCAGGGCGCCGCCTGTGACTCTCAGGTGTGTCAGCCGCCAGCCTGCGGCCCCCACGGCGTCTGCACTGCCAGTAAGTGTGGAGGTGGAGCTCAGCTGCAGCAGGTGCTTTATTGCCTTGAGGACGGGGTCTTTAAGGTTTTGGAGTCGAATCCTTGAAAGACACCAGTGGGTGGGGAATATTTGTTTGTAACACCAAAACTGGAAAGAGAGGTTTGAAAGAGAGCAAACACACGGACGAGTTAGTGGAAAGTCTCCTGAAAATATATTAAGCAAAATCTGAATTATTGTCTCTTTACTTTGGACCCTTTTCATTCCAAAATGTTGGAATGAAACACTAGAGTGAAACTGTCTCACACCACTGATCTGTGCACTAACTAGCATATCTGATAGAAGTTAGTGTTAGCAATGGCTGCCAGTGTACCGTTGTATGTTAATGTTGGTGTAATTTTGGAACATTATACAATGAAGAACACTATTATGTCTTTTTATTGACACATTGTCATTTATATTTTTCACTTCTAGCTCAGCCTGAACTCACCTTTAGTAAAAATGTTGGATGTTAACATGTATAAACATGCATTGTTTTATGATTACAGGTTTATAAAGTCTGTCTGTCTGTCTGTCTGTCTGTCAGATGGCTGTGTCTGTGCTGCTGGGTGGAGAGGAAAGAACTGCAGCAAAGGTAATCAGGAGCCTCACCTATCACTATTTTGGCCACAGTGTGGTTTCCACATCAGTTAATAAACTGATCAAATCTACATGTCATATCCATTAATCCTGCGTTGGGCTGTTTCTCATGTTTTTACCTGTTTATCATCCCTCTCTGTGTCTGTGATGTTTGGAGTATGTGGTGAAACAGCTACACTAGTGTTTCTCAGAGGTCAGAGTTACAGTAATGTGTATTTTTGCTGCAACCCTTTCATGCACTTTAGCTGTTCTGCCATGCTAATTTTATTTTTTTGAAGCACCAGCACCCCATCTCATCAGAGACAAATAATTTTTATTCTTTAATATAATATTTATTCAATTATCTTTAGTCGGTATTACAATTACCACTTTAAAAATGTATTTTTCTTGTCATCCCACTACTTTGAAATGGTTTATCTGATAAATAATTAAATTCATTAAAAATCTCCACAACTTAATATCCCATATTAATAGCGAACACATGAACAAACTTCCACCAAAAATACATCTCATTATGTCTAATGATGCTTTTAATCAAAGATTGTTCAAAGGTCAAAGGTCATTGTTGTCAGAGAGATGCAGGCTTCCAAAATGGCATCCAGACTGTGCATTAAATCACCTGAGATCGCCCCCTGTATCATGCCTCTTCTTTTTCGTTTTTTAAACTGTCATCATCAGGACTTTTAATATGAACGGTACGATGGGACGCTAATAAAATCGTTCTCTCTCCGTCAGTGTGTCCTCCAGGTTTCTACGGCGCGTCCTGTGCTGAGAAGTGTCGGTGTGACGGCCAGTGTCCATGTGACCCGCAGACAGGAAGCTGTGCCTCTGACGGTGAACTAAACAGAGGTAACACACAAGAGACACTGAACAGTTTTACATTTTCAGATTATTTCATTTATAGTGTCGTTCTTCTTTCCTCCACAGCAGGTCAGTGTTTGGCTAATCAGATGTTTATGTTATGGAGACAACAGGAGGAGGCTCACTGGGACAAACCTTATCTAGCAGAGTGAGTGTCTTAACTTACTCATTTTTATGTTACTGTAACATCTTTTAAATTCTGGGACAAGTTGCTTTGTGCCATTGTCCAGTGCTACCACTAGGGGGCACCAATGCACACATTTTTAAATCTCTCACAGTGGCTTTAAATTCTAAGTTTTAGTTCTCAAACATGGCAACCAATAGCAAGGAGTCAAAGCTGTTGTTCCAGTGCATCAGAAATTATGATAACACTGTTTCAGTCTTTTTAATTACTGATGATTAAACTGAAATTATTGTAACAGTAAACAGTATAACTTTTGATATTAATCCAATTCCAACCCAGATTACTTTAGTGTGTTTAGTAAAAAACAATGTAGTCAACAAACCATGTGAAATCTTGCAAAGACGCAGCCTTCCTCTACTTTTCTAGTTTAATAGAACAAATGTATAATCATGCTGTGCCTCCTTAAGACAGTGTTTTGGTATTTTATATTAAGTTGTTTCCTCTGGTTCTTTATTGAAATATTCTGTTCATAATCCCACAATCAACATGCTGTGGATCAGAGCCTCATTGATGGTTATTAAAGACATCAAAAACTTCCCCCTCTTTCTTCAGACGCACATGGCTGATCATCAGCGTCACACTGGCCTCTCTGCTGCTGATCCGACCGGTGGTTCACCTCATGCGGGTGAGTCGGAGGTGGTTTCCTTTCCCTCATTCCTACACACAGGTTCCACTGTCCACATATTCCTGACATTAAAGGCATGATTCTTTGTGCCGGTACAGAAAGGCATTACTAATGAATTTGCTGACATGCTGAGCAACAAAACTCAGCTGGAATAACCTGGAAGAATGTTTAAGAAGATAAAACATAACAGAGATGTGGACTGGACTCACATGACTTGGACTTAGGACCAAGACTGAAAGAGACACAACAACTTAAAAGAGTTCCGGTTCACCTCCAAAAACTTTACACAGTATTTTGTCCCCACTAGAGATGAAGAGAGGCTGTTTAATTTCCTCCCTGAAGCAGCAGATCTACACTGACACTGTTCTGCACAGATATTATACAAAATACTACAGAAAACCATCTGCCATCACCACCAACAGTATCCCTGCTCTCTGCACTGATCTTTCTGACAAATCACCAAAAGACTTATATTTTGTTAGTCTTCCTGCTGCGTTGATGTCAGTCTTTTTAAAGGGCATCGCTGACTGACCAGCAGGTGTTTTATAAGAAGCTTCTGGCAGCTGGTCAGGTGTCTCAGACGAGCAGCAGACTCTTTACTTTGGATCTAAGGGTGAAATCCTTTGAAAGGGTGTAAGGAACCAAAGACCTCTAGAAGGAACTATTTACATGATGTGTTCTGACTCTGCATTGAGCTCCGTAGGCTAATCATTGAAATATAAAAAACAATTCATATAAATGTTTTGCATATTATTATACTTACAGGCCTTGAGTTTCATCGTAATTTATTATTCTGCATTCATAGCGTGTATAAAATGTCCTTTCTTCATGTTGTTTATTCACGTGCATGTCAGCAGCCTGCAGGTAAATACAGGTGAGGTGCAGCTGTGTGCTGTCATAGATACATACACGTGTATATAGATCTTTAGGGCGCCATGCGAGACAAAAGTCAGGAGTTGGTGACAGTCATGTGATGTGACCGCACTGTGTGAAGGTACTACATTACGTGAAAAATACCGGAAATTTTCCATTTCTTTCAAAGTAAAAGCATAACATTGAAATAATATTCTATGATTGAAAAATAAAAATTAAATTAAGAAATAAAACAAATAATAGGAGAAGAAAGCAAGAGTTGTTTTTGTTTTACTTTTTACAGATTAATTTTTTATTTTTATTTTTTTTCCTCCAAAGGGGCCCTTTTTACTTGCCATATATGCTTATCACCATATGTGTATGTGTTTTAATTTAATATTATCTTTGAAATAGTTATATAGTTAATTCATTGAGTGGTTACAGTTCCAATGAGGAAGCCAGAAGTTGCTACACAAATTCTCACTGTGTTTTCTGTATTTGTAAATTGTTGAAGGTGTTTTCTTAAGTTGCTTGTGTTTTGAGCTCTCATGGCCACCTTTTTATGTTTTTTTGTTTTTATACACAGACAAACCCTTGACAACAACTCATTTAAAGTCAATATTTTCTGATTAGTTAAATATTGACAGTTGATAAACCCCAAAATGTTATGAAAAATGAGAAAGAGATTGCTTTTGAGAAATGACAAAATAAAAATACTTATGGTAAGTCAAGCTTATGAGATATTGTGTAAAACGTTCACTTTTTGAGTCAAATGAGATATGTCAAAATTTATCTCATTTTGAATTTTCTGTAAATTTGTCAAAATTTTGACTTCCATACTTCGACTATGAAAGTCAAAATCTGACGTGGTATCTCATATTTTTTACTTACATATCTTTTATTAGTACTTTTATTTTCACAATTGCTAACAAATCTTGTTTTTTATTACCTGGTGGAAATGGGCTTTCATTAAAATGCTAACTTGTTTAATATATAAATAAAATAGCTGATTTGGCTCAGACCATAGACTGTATACTGTCTATAGTCTATGGCTCAGACTGTCCACCAATCCGGCTTTTATTTTGTAAAGCAACCGGACATTGTGTGTTTTATTTTGTTAAACTTGACGTCGCGCTAGCTGGATAATGTGGGCAGCAGCAGGAGGAGAGGGGAGTTTGGCAGCTTGTTAGGTTTCCTCCCATATGGCAGCAGTTTCGGTGAAATGTCCGTTTGTGTGGCTGCTGCTGTGGCTCTGCGTGCGGCTGTCCGAGGCCCAAAACACCCGGTAAGAGCTCCAGCTCATCTTTTAGCTAGACGCTAATGTTAGCCTGCTAGCTGTTAGCCGAGCCTAAAGAATGAGAGAAGTCTGTCCAAACTTGTTTCTTTTGCTTGAAAGTGAAAGATGAGCTCGCTGGCTAATCATATTTTTGGGGGGGTAAAATTTAGTTAACCTATAATGACACAGAGCTTTCCTGCCAACACACAAAGTACACAAATGAATGCTAAACTAACTTGCCAGCTGTTGAGCAACAGCATCCAGTGTTGAAACTTATTAGAATTCAAAGTTCACACATTTGACTGACTGACCTCAGACACAAAAAGGCCTTCAGTCGTCTCATTTGACTAAACATAAAAATTACTTAAATTGAATAACGTAAATAGGCCTTTATCTAACAGCTGTTGCTAGATTGATTAAACCTGTCACATTGACAGTATTCAGTGCATCTGTTTTTTTGCTGTGTTGTATTGTTTTTAACGGCAGTTAAACTTTCAGTCACAAGATGACTCCTGTCATCACGTTTTGGTTTCATTCTTCAAGGAAACTGACAGTTCCTGTGAAAATGTTGCTGCTGTTCGACACCTTTGACACAAGATGGCGCTGTTGGATCACACAGCTGCAGAGCCTGAAACAAACACAATCACACTAATTATTACACTTCTATGAAATAAAAACATGTCAGACATCAAATGCCATATATTTAATGAGTGTGTTAAGACCATTATCTACTAATGGACTGATCACAAGACGAGATGCCAGCTCAGTTTCATGGAATAAACAATGAATCACAAAAAGACCTGACATATCAATTAATAATGAAAATAATCATTACTTGCAGCGTTTATTCTGAAGTTTAAGTGAAATACAACAGAGGCCAGCTGATGCAAAAAAAAAAAAAGATTCCAAATTACTTCAATGAGGAACAAAATTACAAAAATCAAAACAACCAACCAATGTAATCAGAGCTTTGCACAGACCTGCACGAATATAAACTGAAATAAATATTAAAACTGAAATAAAACAAACACATAAAGGTGATAAAGTGAGGAGAAGCAGATGTTATGTATAACCCCGTGGCAGCCATGTTATGCTACACACACACACACACACACACACACACACACACCATGTGGCCTTGATATTGCAGTTGCATAACAGTTAACTCCTGTTTGTGTGTTTTCTGTTTGTTTTTACTGCTGCTGCAGTCCCAGGCTTAATTTTGGGGAACTTGTCAGCCACGCAGCATCTTCTGTCAGACAATATTTAAACCAATATTTAAATTTAAGCCCCAGAGGGTTAAATGAGGAATTAGCCTTGAATCCATTTCTGTAGAGTCTACTGGATTATATTTGCTCTTCATTAATGTGATTTCTTTGAGAACAATTGGAAGTGTTGTAGAGTTGCAACAATTAGTCGATCGAAAGAAATTTTATTGCAACTATTTTGGTAATCGATTAATCGTTTCAGTCATTTTTCAAGCAAAATTGTCAAACATTTGCTGGTTCCAGCTTCTTAAATCTGAGGATTTGCTGCTCTTCTTTGTCCTTTCTGACATTAAATGAAGAGTCTTTGTGTTTTGGACTGTTGGTCAAAAACAAAAGAAGCTATTTGAAGACGTCACGTTGGGCTCTCGGAGATTGTGAAATAATCTGAAGATTAATCGATAATTAAAATAATCGTTAGTTTCAGCCCTGAAGTGTAGTTCTTGGATGGATGTGTTTAGTCCAAATGTATTCGTGAATGTTAAGTGATGTAGTTCATTTATATACAGTCTTATGAAAAAGTAATCAGAATAATTAGGTTGAAAGAAAACATAATTTATTTACTTGTATTGAAACATTGATATTCAACCTTTTGTGTTTGGGAATAATGTGAAAAAAAGTTGTAATGACTAAAACTAAACTAAGGACAATGGCATTTTGTAAATAGTATTTTTGAAGAATAAAATTACTGCAAGGTTTTGTAAATTTGGTATCTATGGTGATATATTGATCACATGGCAGATCAATGTGTTTGTATATAAGGAACCTGGAAACAGCCTCATGGTGTATAGGAGAATTCTGATTGTCGATTAAAGTCATTTATCAATAAAAAAGGCCAACAATTCTGTAGTTCCAGCATTTCAAATGTGAAGATCTGCTGCTTTCTGTTTTCTAACAGTATAAACTAAATATCTCTGGGTTTTGGACTATTGGTCAGACAAACTAAGACATTGTTTGTCACTATTTTGTGACATTTTATAGGCTAAACGATTATTCTAAGAAATAATCAATAGACTTGGCGATGAATATAATTGTTAGTTGTAGCCCTAAACCACATCACCACACAAGTCGTTTTCTAAAAAATGTTTTCCAAGTATGTTTTTGTTGATTGGATGATATTTTTTTTCTCTTAATTATCTATAAACAGTAGTTGGTTCACAGAGAAGCTTCTGGTGGAAAGCAGCACACTTATTGTCCTTATTTCCAAATTCCTTCTGGATAAACATTTCCAATCCATTTTAAAGTTCGTCACAGGCGAGGGAACACACCTCCAGGACTAACGGGTGTCGAGTAGCCGCCTAACAAAAAGAGAAAGCTTGCGGTAAAAGTTAAACATTAAAGTACCTAGATAGTGCATGGCTTGTTTTTACACGTTAGGCCTGAGAGAAACTCAGCTCAGCCTTTTGGAAAACACATTCCTTCATGTGACGAAACCTAATTTGACCAACGGAGGCTGTGTGACAAAATCTTCCCTGTTCCCCGAGTCAACATGAAGACAGGATTTATTTATCAACACTAAAAGCATATTTTTGCTTCCACAGCATCCACCAGAGGATTTGAGTAAAGTCTCTTTTTTTAGAGTTGTGGGAATGGATTTTATTGGTGTATATTTTGAAAAAGTCGAGATGAAATGAAAAATGCCTTTTTAATCCTTTTAGTTCACATTGACGGTCATATTCTGCACCTATTTAACAATATATACCAAACAAATATATCAAAATCCAGTCATGTTTTCTTCCTGTAAAACCAAATATGACATGTGCTTACGTAAGCTTGAACTGACCAATTTCAACCAATAATATCATGACATCCACCCATCAATCAATCTTCAGCTTTTAGAGGCACAGAGCTCAGATTTACTCACTCCGAGGACGAGATATTCATCCTCTTCCTCGTCTTCTTCCACCTCCTGCAGTTCGAGGGCTACGTCTGCCTGCTCCGGTAACGGGGAGTGATGAAGGTGTTGAAGGAGGCGAGTAGTCCTCCATGATTGAGTGGAGGCTGGCGTCCAACTCTGAATCACTGTAATTCTCCATGTTTGTTTGGTCACGTCCACCTTTCAACTTTCAAATCAAATTCCTCCCAACGTTGCGTCCCTCCTGCCGTCCCTGTTTCACTCGGAAATACGAGAGACGATATGGGAGCTCGATACTCTGGAAATGCTGTTTCATCAATGAAAAGCGAATGAATCCCTTTCAAAAAAAGATTCATTACTTTGACGTTTCATTCATTCTTTATTTGGATCCCCGTTAGCTTCCACAAAGTGGTCACTTCCTGGGCTCCACACAAAAACAACATCAATAAAACAAACAACAATTTCAAATCAATCAATGTCAATAAAACAAGAAAAGGCAAATATACAGATTAGAAAATAAGTGAAACGACTCCACATATACAACAACAAACAACAGTAGCCTACAATAGAAACTACAACAAACAGCATTAATCTCAATAACATCCATGTTAGATTCATCAAGTTTCGTTTTAAGTGATTTTTTGAAAGAAAATCTACTTTTGGTCTGTCTGATGTTTGTGGGGTTAGTTGGGTTTCAACTAACTATATGTTTGTATTACCAATTAATCTGTCGATTATTTTTGTGATTAGTCGTTTGGTCTACTTAAAATGTCACCAAATTGTGAAAAATGCTTTTCACCCTTCAGAGTCCAAGGTGACGTTTTTATTGGTCTTGTTTTGTCCGAAATCCAAAGATGTTACATTACATTTACACAGAAACAGAAAAGCAGAAAACCTTCACATTTGAGAAGCTGGAAACAAAGAATGATAAATGACTCAAATTGTTAATCGTGTACCAACATTATTAATAACAATTTTATCGACTAATTGATTAATTCTTTCAGCACTACAGTGAGGGACTGGTGCATTAGTATTGACTGGTATTAACTTATTCTCCCCGTTCTTTTTTTTTTTTTTACGTTTTCTTACGTGAAGAATTGTCTGCGCTGTGCTTGCTGCACGAGGACCTAGCTTACTGTGAACTGTTGTGAACAGTCATCTTGTGGCAAAAGAACGTAAAAATCCAATTGAAAACGCATTTAAACGCATGTGTTTTATTTTAATTGCAATTAAGACTGCTGAGCGTTAATTGTAGGTTCCATCATCTTAGCTCAGACTGTCTAACAAGCATCTCTCGACAATACAAGCAATAAGAAGTGAAGTGGACAAAAACATTTCGTAAACCTGTTTTTACTTTGTTTTCTCTCCTCGTAGAGTCTCTATGGACGATGACGTCCTGCTGCCGTACGCCCACGGCCACGGCCCCTCCCACTCTCACCGCCACGTCAGGGACTGTCAGTCCGTCATTCATGGCAACACCACCCACGAGAGCCAGCCCTCCAGGAAACACGACGGGCTGCCGGTGGCCGAGTCCACAGTGTTTGTATCGGATGTGCCGGGAAGCTCCAGATGGGTTTACGGTCAGTGATGGAGAAGCTTTATTGAGCAAGTACAGAAAGTTTAAACTCTGCGTTGAACCTGGATCTGATCATTGTTTGATGAACCTCTGATTTATTGATCCCTCTATTTATTTATTTACTCCCTGACCTCTAATCCATTTAAGCAAACTGACATAAAAAGTGTTGACGAGAAACATGCATCCTCTTTTAACTGCAGTAGTGCATCATCTGGGTTGAAGGTAGCAAGACTACGACCATACTGCCTGTTTAACTAGACACTGATTCAACAGTGAACAACATGATCTTATAGACGGTGCCTCAGAAGATGCTGGTATAATAGTCGTTTTATATTCTAATTCAGAGTTTTTGGGTTTTGACTTTGTGTCCCTGATGCAGCAGGATCTGTTTCATCTCATCTCGTTGTTCCCAGGTCACATGACGGTGGTCCACGACCCGCTGAGGACGGTGTCCGTGCTGGAGCCGGGTGGGCCGGGCGGCTGCGGGATGAATCGCACGGCCTCGGTGGAGGAAACGGCCGAGGCCGCCGGGTGTCTGTACGCCCAGAACGCCGGCTTCTTCAACACCACCACCGACCAGTGTCTGGGCAACGTGGTGAGCGATGGCAGGATGGTGCGGGACAGCGGGGGGGTGCAGAACGCCCAGTTTGGCATCAGGAAGGATGGCACCCTGGTGTTCGGGTAAGAGACAAAACTCTGATTGTGATTTGTTTTGTTTTTCCAACCGTGGCCCCAGTGTTGAAGGGCCAGTTCACCACAATTCTAAAAAGCATGTTGTCTTACTTTCTGCACGACTCGATACCACTAGAGGTAAGTAAGAAAATATGCAATCGTCCTTTACCTACTTATAAACTAAGATGCTCAGTTTGGTACGGAGCTGTGGAAACAGGTGACAGTAAAAAAAATTTCCTCGCTTGCCTCTCAGGGCTTCTGTAGTTTGGGGCCAAAAAATAAAAAACACTTTGAGACATAATGATTTGTCCTGGAAACACATTTACTGAGTCACTTCAGTGTGCAGCTCTACGGAGTATGATGCTGCTCTGTTATATTCATTATTTGTATGTCGGTATAATGTGGCCGGCATCTTGGACATTTTCATGAATGCATGAAAATCCTGAAACCAAAGACAAAGAACGTAAACCAGCTGTTACATAAGGTAACTCCTTACTGGTGCCATCTGTTTAACATCCACTTAGCTGAGAACAAAGGCTGAAAGTAACACGGCTGCTGGTTGAATCGCGTGATAAATAAAATAATTGGCATTGTTTGATCCGTAAAAGTGAATGGCTTTACCTTCGCAGTCCAACTTATCATGACCCAGTATTTAGTTTCCTTCCTTTGTGGCAGTCGACCAGCCCAGTTCCTCCGGCAAGCCCTTGAGTTTCATCCTGACAAAGACTAGTGGACCTCAGTCAGCATTTCATTGACTAAACTCAAAACAAAACTTGAAACGAAAGAAGAGTTTTGGCAACTTGAGTCCTCTGTAGCAGCTCGTTTCACATGGGCAATCACTGCCACCTGTTCACTGCCCCCCCCCCCGTTCAGTCTCTTATGTACACCTGCATCAGCCCACTCGCCAAATCCAGCAACCAAAATAAAGCCGCAAAATAAACGGTCGTCGCTTCAATTAACACGTTACTCATATTGGCAATATTATATGGATTCAGATTTGTGTCAATATAATCAAACAAAACGTCTTAAATATCAAACAAAAATAAGAATTTCTGAAGCAAAAAAAGTCATATAGTCTTATAACATGCAAACAAATAATTTGTGTGATGGTGTAAACTAAACACATGTCCTTTAGTTTCCAGTTGCCTCTGCTTCTCTCTCACTGATCAGACTTTTGCCCTCACTCAAATTCTTATTTTTCTTTGATGTTTAAGACGTTTTGTTGGATTATATTGACACAAATCTGATTCCATAATATTACTAATGATGCGTAGAGAAAATCTAAACACTTCGTCAGGCAACAGTAAAATGTTGACATGTAAAAGCCTGGAAATACAGCAGGGTTTTGCGTGACCAGATTACAGCAGTCAGCATGCCAACTGCTTTTATTTTGAAAAGACACGGGCCACCGTTCTTCATTACAGTTATCATCAGTGTTGGTACGTGGCTTTAAACTGTCAGAAAGTACATTTTGCATAAACACTAACTACTTTCAGTCGTCTCTCTCAGCCTGTTTGCACCCGACTTCACGTTTCTGAAATGACATCTCTCCTCGCGTTCCACTGCGCCGCCGCTGGCTTCCTCTCAGATTTTGTCTGAAGTAAACCACATTTGCAATTTTGTGACTTCCTGTTTGCATGGACCAGTAACTTTGTGTTTAATGAACTATGCAGAAACAATCCACAGATGACTGGCTGATGAAAAACAACTGAAACTTCTCTTAAATACTGAAGATTGAAAATAAGCTGCGGACAGATAACGCTAAAGTAATTCCTTGAGTCTTTCCCACAGGTAGAACTGGATATTTATAATGCTGCAGGGTCAACACTTACCCACCACATAATCAAACACATGTGCTCACACAGTTTATCTATAAATAATGAAAAAGTCCATTTAACTTGTTTGTTTGATACCTGAGGTCAGTAATCCCAGGAACTCCTCCATGGTGCAACTGTGTGTGTGTTGTGGGTCAAACACACAGACAGAATGAAGCTCAAATAAAACAAACGTCAATATACCTCACACACAGCAAACCACAAACTTGACACAACCAGTCATTGTCCTGCTTGGTCCTTGAAACACTAATTTGAAGTAGAAAATATTGCTTCATCCACAAAATGCTAACTTTTGTCCCGGTGTGATGCAACAGTTGTGTTTACACTTCCTGGTGAAAGTGGCACAGATCAGATATGAAGTAAAAAGGACAATATTTCAGTGCAATTGCAGTGGAGTAGAAATACAAAGTAAACTAAGTACTTAGTTCCTTAGTCACTATTTTACCAGATATATACTGAAGTTGTATTTAAAAAGAAACGCTTTTGTCTGGTTGATCTGGCTGTAAATGTAGGTTATGTAATATACGATAAGGCGTTTGCTCACCCTGAGTTGGGATAACATTACAGGAGTAAAAATAACCTGTGAGAGGTCACAGCGGTCAGAGTTGTGTAACTGCACCTGTGGCATCACGCCAGCTGCCAACACATCAGTTTGAACAACTGGAGTTAAAGTTGTCCAAGTAAGAAGACACAAAGCTGCTGTAGAAACGGACTGTTTTGTTTTAACAAAATGTGATGGTGTTTGTCTGCTGAGTAACAGGGAAAAGAAACTCCCTGTTCATTCAGTGTGCAGTTCTTTGTTGCTCATTTTTATGTATTTAAAGTACTTTATATGCCATATTTTAATAGTGAGTATGTGTTGTTTTATACACAAATACAGATTAATAATTCTGTTGGTTTTTTATGTGGATGGTGGTGCTTGTCAGTCGGTCAGTTGTGGTCCCCAGCGGATGAATCCTTTGTCCAGAATGTTTTATGACCACATACCTGCAAAGCTAATGGCATTCCCATCAGCCTCAGCTGCACTTTAAGTGCTAGTTAGCTAATGTTAGCATGCTAATATGCTAAACTAAGAATGTGAACATGGTAAACATCGTCACTGTGAGCATGTTGGCATGCTGATGTCAGCATTTAGCTCAAAGCACCACTGTGCCTACATGTACAGCCTCACAGAGCTGCTAGCGTAGCTTTAGACTCTCGGTCTTGTTATTGACGTCACTGAAAATATGCGCCGATGTTTTTAAAAGGAGTACATATATATTTTAAATGATTTTCACCTGGATTACAATGAACATGGTCCTCCAGTGGTGAGGACAGCTCAGAATATATTCTTAAATTCGACAGAAAATTGTGTTATCTGCATTTCACCCAGATTTTTTTTGCTTTTTCTTTCATCTCAATAAATTATCCTTTTTTCTAAGTAAAAAATAATTCTATACACAATTACATTAAGTCTTATTCATATTGGTTTTTCTCCTGCAGTGTGGACACACCGTTTGTTTTTCTTTTCTTTCTCTTTATCTTTCACCCCCCCCCACCCCATTATTTGTCACAGCTCATAGATAATTAATGGACCTGTGCTGACTTGACCTGTAGTGCAAACACTCTGTCCGTCCTGTTTAAGCTCAATTTACAGGTCATGTTTAAGGTTAAAGTGTTTGATGAGCATGATAAGTAAAACTCTTCAACAAGTTCATGCATATAAACTATTTGTATTGAACAGTAAACAGATGTAAAGAACTGTAAAAAACAAAATTATTTTATCACTTTTGTTCTTCTTTTTCATCTCTTTCCTTGCATGTTTAAAAATAGCAGCACCCAGAAATCTTTATAAATCAATAATAACAATGTCTTATGTTACTTTAGGACAAAAGCAAAACCTAAAGGTACATTTTTATTCAGATTTTTACTTATTTCTGATCATTGTTTCAGTCTACAGCCATGCTAGCAGCTCTGTGAGGCTGTATTTAGGCACAGCTGTGTTTTGAGCTAAATGCTTAACATATGATCCTTGTCAAAGCGCATTACCCACAATACAACTCGATTGCTAACAGTTGTGTGGTAGATTGGGGTGTGTGTTATGCTAGTAGCAGCTAATGTAGCCTGCAGCAGAGATTTTTCATTCGTTGTTTTGATTTTCAAACTTGTCGCTGACTCATGATGATAATAAATGCTAAACATATTATCGATCATCCTGATTTTTCATATTGTAATTTTGGTGTATTCTGTACACACGACTTCTAGAAATTCCTTCTGTGGCAGCTGTCAGACAAATACAACCACAACCAAAGACATTGCAGTTAAAGACGGACATCAAACAGCAGAGAGCTCCACAACAAGAATCAAGAATTAAGTGCAACAAAATGCCAGTGACACACCCTTCATTTCACAGGGATTTGTTTAACATAGCTGTACTGGAAGGTACGACCTATAACTGAACCTCCGCCCTGACGGCAGCGACTCATATTCATCACAGAGAGGGTGTGATACATCACTGGGGATCCCTCACCACTCGGGACGCACAAAGCAGTGTCACACTGTGTTGTTGTTGCCCGGCAATCTTACCAGACACGTTAACAACAAAGTTTGTTCTTCTTAACTACAGAGAGCGAGAAATACCAAGCAGTAAAACAGGAAGTTAGAATACTCTCCACAAATGATCAGTAGAGGAGAACCAGTATCTGTCTGTCCACTCCAAACTGTTGAAGCTTAAACGTGAAGTATAATCTGTGTGATCCTCTCCTGACAGTTTTACATCAGTTACTGTCCCTAGATATTTCTATTCATTTACAACTGCAGTTGACTTGTTGGTGTGTGTTTCTGCTTGCTCTGAAATCATCTATTTCCTGTCTGTCTGTCCTGGGAGAAGGATCCTCCTCTGTTGCTTTTCCTGAAGTTTCTTCCATTTTTCCCCATTAACTTTTCTTTTTTTAATTATTTTTTTTGTTTGTTTTTAGGGGGGAGTTTCTCATTATCCAAATCTTGGCTCTAAGGATGGAGGGTGTCGTATGCTGTACACCCCTTGAGGCAAATTTGGCATTTGTAAAATTTGCAAAATATTTGCTGTTTGTTCATGTTCACCATCTTAGTTTAGCGTGTTAGCATGCTAACACAAAGTACAGCTGAGGCTGATGGGAATGTCATTAGTTTTGCAGGTATTTGGTCATTAGACACATTAAAATTTTTACCTGATGATGGCGCTAGAATCGCCAAAGTTATTACAGTTCATCCTGAGGAGAACAGGTATATTGGTACCAAATTTCCTGCCAATCCATCCAATAGTTGTTGAGAGATATTTCAGTCTGGACCAAAGTAACATTGCCAGCCACAGTGCTAGCAGATTACTGAACTGCACAGTTAATAGTTGTAGAAACATAAAATGGTTATGATGTCCTGATTTCCTGGCTCCCCTCCTTCCACCCAGGTACCTGTCACAGGAAGATGTTTTGGACCAGTCCAACCCGTTCGTCCAGCTGGTCAGCGGTGTGGTGTGGCTGCTGAGGAACGGCGAGGTCTACATCAACCAGAGCCTGCAGGCAGAGTGCGACAAGACGCAGGAGACAGGTACATGCTGTACATTCACCTTCACGGGGAGAACAACAAACAGCTTCCTGTCAGCCAGCAGGGTTTAGTCTGGAAGAGTTTGCAAGTTCAAACACTACAGGAGCTGATTGGACAATCATCTTTAACAAGAGAGGGAAGAATTAATCAGAAAAATGAAAACTGGCTCAGGAGGTAAAGCGCGGTGCCGGTTGGCGGTTTGATCCTCAGCTCCCACATGTCGAAGTGTCCTTGGGCAAGACACTGAACCCGAAGTTAACGATAAGTTAAGCTAAGCCAACCCTAACCATGGCAGCTTCGTTGCCAACGGCGTGTGAATGTGTATGTGCTTTGGGAACCGTTAAGGTTGAAAAATGCTCCTAAGCCATTGTTAGAAAAACAAGCCAATAAAACCTGTTAGCTAACCCTTTTTAGGGAATGATTCTGCCTCCACCTAAGCTCCAAATTTGCTCCTGATGGTCAGACCAGCAACTTGCATGGTGGCTTGCTGCCATTGGCGTGTGACTGTGTGTGTGCGTGGGAATGAGAGACAAGTCGTAAAGCACTTTTAATATAAATTCATCCATTCCATTTCAAGGTCAAGTTAACATGCTGTATATTAGGTTAGTTTCAGGGTATAAGCTGCCATTGTGAAAGACACTGATTGTCAATAAACCAGGTTTCCGGAACAGCAGCGTTTTCAGTTCGACAGACCGAGTTATAACAACTCGCCAATCCGTCTTTCTGGAATACCGTCCCCTCGTCCAGGATCAGTTCACCTGACCTCAGCCCAGGCTGGGAGGCAGTAACTGGATCAGCGGTTCAGCAGCAATTAAGTGTAACTACATCTCTGAGTGCTGCCGTGTTTGCATAACGTAGAAACTCGTCTGTGACCTGACGTAACTCCATCGCACCACCAAAACACAACACTGCCATGTTTGATTAACGGTGACTAAGGGTGAAACTATGCGCACCAACCAAAGTTCACATAAAGTTTCTTAACTGCATACGCCTTTATTGTTACACACAGTGCAGTATAAATAATAAGGATGAGTTTTCCCAGAACTGATCTGTCATTGTTACATAATGTTGAAACTTGACCTTGGCTTTGTATGTACTCATGGCCGTGGTTTAAAACATCCACCCACTGACCACACAGTCAGTCAGGTGTTGCTTATGTGGATCAACCAGCATTAGATCCAGGTCTTGTGTGTATATATGTTTTTCATTTGAGTCAATAACAATGTCTACCTTTTATTTCCTGTTTTTGATTGATTGTTTTTTGGAGTTTTCTGTTTGTTAATTGTGGGGAAGAACTTTCTGAACGGCACAGATTATCTCCCACCTATTGTCCCAATTATCCAATCAGGACACACCCATGACTGAATGCATCAAAAGGCGCCTACATTACCCACAATGCAACTCGGCTGCTAACAGTTGTGTCAGAGATTGGGGTGTGTTATGCTAGTAGTGGCTAATGTAGCCTGGAGCCTGCAGCCTGCAGCAGAGATGAGCAGCGGGCTGCAGAGGTCTGCTCAGCTCACTTCTTTCTAACTCCATACCAACAGACTGTTTTCAGTTTCTAACTTGTAGTCTTCAGCCCCGACCGACTTCACACAGCTCCCTCTGGAGACACTGAAGGCTTTGTACTACTTTTAAAACTCCTGGAAACACACTTTGATGTGGAAAATTCCCTTTTAATGTTGATTCGCAGTTGTTTTGGGTTTTTCAACCTGAGAGTTGCCGAATGCGTCTTCAGTTTGTCACCGAGTAGCTCTCCTGCAGCAGTTGGGGAAAGTTTGCTTTACTAAAAGGTTTCTTGCCAGTTGTTGTTGAAGGAGCTGTATTTTCAGATTGATTGTGAGGATTTGAACCAGCATCTCCGAGGTTGCAAGCTCACCATTCCAGCGTCACCAGGAACTTCAGTCCCTAGCTGCAGGATTTTAGAAATACTGATTTTATCTAATGCAACCCTCCTATCCTGGATTATGTATATTTTATTTATTCAGTTAACTGTTCAATTACAAATTGAATTTCCCAACATGAAGGTCTAATTGTCGAGCGTACCAAGTGAGCCTTAACATTAAAGCCAAGAAGAGCGCATTATAATTAGTGGAGCTGAGTTAAAGGACTAGTCTGTCCTAAAACAATACGTGCACGCCCATAAAGAGTAATCAGTAGTTGTAATACTGGCTGCAAAGACATTTCAATGTAAGTGATGATGATGCACTTTAAAGTTCAGCTGATGCTAATATGTTGCTGTAGGAGTCTGTGTTAGATAAATAAAGTGGTTATCTTCCAAAGTGACAGTCTGATTAGTACAAAATCCCCCATTTTATTATGTCACTATCCATCCGCTGCAGCTCAGCAAGCACATGCTGTCAGGGAAAACAGAAAGACGGTAATAAAAAACATGATACCCGTTTGATTTGACTGTCTCAGACTGCTGAAGCTTCATATTAGCTTCAGCTAAGCTATATAATCCTTTTTAAAACAGAACAAGGACGGTGCATTTTGTGCCCCATCACTTTTAGAAGGGAAAGAACAATAACGGCGACCAATAACTCTTTTAATGTCCATGTGGGCGTGCAGTATTGTTTTAAGACAGACTTGAAGTAATGTCTTTAATCACTTATTTCTATCAGTATAACACGATGTGACTGACCTTGTATCCGATGCTTGCATCAGCTCCTTCTGCCCTCTGTCTTAAACAGAAGAGGATGAGGAGAGACTTTATTCATTAGTCCTGTGGTTTGTTTTTGTCTTTGACTTGCAAAACAGACTTGACATTTCCAGTACAGTTGGATCCACGGATGCGGTCAGGGAGGACAAGGTGTTAGACTTCAGGAAGCTCCTAGATGAGGTGCTGTTAGAAAGTAGAAGTAACATTCCCTGAAAATAAATGTCAGAAAACACAAGACTGCTAATCTAGTATTGCATTATGTGCTATGTTTTCACAGTGGATGAAAGCTTTCCGTTTTCTTGTGCTTTCACAGGGCTCTTGCGCACTTTTGTGGATGTGGTGTCGGCCCGGACGGCGGTGGGCCACGACGCCGAGGGCAGACTGATCCTGTTCCAGATTGATGGACAGACTGGAGTAAGGGGGTAAGAAAAGTAGAACCTGATGCTTTTATCCAGAGCAACTGACTCCTGTTGTCTTCTGAACATCTACGCAGCTACATGAGTGAAATGGAAGTAATATTCTTTTATTTAACACCCAGAAAGTGAATGAAAGAGTTATTGTCCCTCTGGGGGGTCGATGAGAGAAAAACATGCTAATTTATTCCATTAACACAAAGTGACTCACAGGCCTTAGGGTCAATAAAAAGTTCCCCAAGTAGGAATTAAATATGCAGGGTTTGATTTTGCATGCCTGAGCCAAACATAGAGACAAGAAATTAGCTCTATGCACTTTTTCATATCTATTATTCACTGTGAAAATTTAATTTATTGCAATCTTTAGTTTGACCTGATTAGGTTAAATAAAGGTTTTGCCTTCCTTTGCTCAGACATACATTTTGAGAGTCAAAAGATGTCCAACTAACATCACTAAAAGTTTTAGTAGTGGTGATCTCCTGTCCTCACTGTGCGTGTAGGTGCTCAAAACTATTCATACCGGCAGCGATGCGAATTAGTGATAGATAGATAGATAGCGTGCCTCCCGTATTTGATTAATATGAGGAGTCAAACCTGCTGTGACTCTGTTGCCTTGCTACTGTTAAAGTAAACTTAGTTGTAACTTATCATTTATTCATATGTTAATCATCTATCAAGAACCATTTGCTTGTATACTCATTAATATTTTGTAATTAGATGCTTATGCATTTACATTTAAGTAGTTTAGTTGAATTCTTGTCTCCAGTCTTGAGCTCAACGTGAGTTTCACATGTGTGCATGCTGAGCAATGTGACTCTTGTATAAGAGGTCAAAAGGTCAGCTGTATGGTGGAGTATAGGTCCTTATATGGAGATGTTTTCTGCTCTCCAGATGTACGTCAAGCGTCCTGATATGTTTTGGAAAGTTCCTATAGGTCTAAACTTACAGAACTATATAACACTGACCAATGGAAATTAGTTTCTTTGTTTCCAGAACACTATAAGAAGCTGTACTCTTGTATTTCTTCTTTAAGACAGCTGATGACTTCTGATTGTCTGTCTCCTGTTGTACAATATATCTTTGTCAACGACCTGTAAGTGTTTCCTGTTGTATACTTTAAGAGTACAGGCAGTTTTCACGGCACTACCAGCTCTGCTCCATCTAACAGTAAACTACATCAGCTGCTCACTGTTGTTGTTGTTGAGCTCATTTTCTTTAATACAGGATGATGAGAAACACAAACAATTGTTGTGACGTGACGTCCATTCCTTTATTCGGCTCAGAAAAAATCGACCTCGTTCAGGGAAAAAATGACATTGCTTTTTCGCAGCATAATATTCGCGTTCTGTGTGAAAGTACTCATGACAAAAACAACAGTTCTGCAAATTAATTGCACGGGGAAAAAATGCCTGCGGTGTGTGTAAAGGCCTTTTAGACCAAAGGTATTGTAAAAATGAATGCTTCCTTCCTTTGTTACCGCAGTGAGATCAATGAAACGTAAGTTATTTGATTACCACAGACAAACAAAACATTTTCATGTGCATTTTCATAAGATACTGAAGATTAAGATGGAAGTGACAGTTCATCTCTCAGTGGTTATGGCCTGTAGACATGTACATGGAAAATTGGGGCTTGCTGGGATTACTGGTTCGCAAATGGTCTCATGGCTGGGTGAATATTTTACATTCAGCGTGCCATGACCATGTTTTAGCTCTTCTGTTAAAGTCTGCTCCTTTTTAATGTTAAAGGCTGTAAGAATCCAGTAAAGTGAAAATGGGATATTGTTGCAATGATACAAGAGACTCATTTAATAGTAAAAGTAGAGGTGTGGCAATGCTAATAATACAAATCTACCTCCTTTCATTAAGGCTGACTCAAATGGCTGCTATGTGTTAATTCATGGATTCTTACATAGTGAAACAATTACTGTTCTTAACATGTATGCTGCTCCTGATGTTGACATATCCATCTTTACCACCTTGACCTATGTATTGTTTAATTATAGCTTCCTTTAATGATAGTGGGCAGTGACTGGACAGTACACTCGATAAAAATTCAGGTTTTAACATAACTGAGAGGAGTCTCTTGCAGCAGTAAATGATAATGGGGCGACTAGGCTTAGTGAATGTGTTGTAAAAAATCTTTTTAATTGACAACAAGATGGAGACACAAGGCTGCAGTAAACACTGAGATGATGGACGGATGCTTCACTCTCAGTGCAGCAAACATGGAGATGAATGTGTCGGTGTTAATGGTGTGGCTTTGAAAAGCACAACAAGCTGACGTGTCTGAACATGTCCGCTGCCCTTTGTTGTATCTCCACTCAATATCAGGCCACCAGCCGATCAAAAAAAGTCAGCTCGGACCAAACAACGACCTCCCGCTCGCAGACTCACTGACCCTCCGTCTCTCATGAATAATCTATACTCTCACTTTAAACAGTCGTCTTTGTCTCTGAGCATTTTGACATTAATTTTTGTTTCTGCTTAGTGATCGATTATTGGATTTGGAGTATTGGTATTTGCATGTCAAAAACTGGCAATTACAGGAACTCCCATATGACATGAACAAGGCATTAGCATGTTAGCAATTTTACATCCTCATACAGTATTAGCATGTTGGCGATTATCTCAAAGTGTGTCTTAGTTTCTCGTTGTTGTGTGTCTCTGCACAGCATGAGTCTTTGGGAGATGGCTGAGTTTCTGAAGAGCTACAGAGTCATCAATGCCATTAATCTGGATGGAGGCGGGTCTTCCACCTACGTGATTGACGGCTCATTGGCCAGCTACCCCTCTGATCACTGGTGAGCCAATTAATCCTTGTACATACACGAGGAACAACTTCTTTACTTACTATGAAATGTGACAAAGACAGATGTGATTTAAGTGATTGATCTGATTCTTCCTCCCCTCCCAGTAAATCAGACAGCAGGTGGCGCTGCGGCCGGCGTGTCTCCACCATCCTGTGTGTTCACCAGCGGCGCTGCCAGCCAGCAAACTGCAGCGGACACGGAGACTGCGTGGACGGACGCTGTCGGTGTCAGGAGGGCTGGCAGGGCGCCGCCTGTGACTCTCTGGTGTGTCAGCTGCCAGCCTGCGGCCCCCACGGCGTCTGCACTGCCAGTAAGTGTGGAGGTGGAGCTCAGCTGCAGCAGGTGGTGGAGTCATAGCCAAAAATGGGAGTATAGTGCTACAAGAACAAACACAGACACCGTTATACTAAAGGAAGATAAGATAAGAGATAAGATGAGGGAGTTGTTGACTCGTGTATCTGCACTGTTTCATGTCTGTCTGTCTCGTCTGTGTTGCAGATGGCTGTGTCTGTGATGCTGGATGGAGAGGAGAGAACTGCAGCAAAGGTAATCAGGAGCCTCATCTGGTCCCAAACACACACACACACACACACCATTGAAAGCCGTTTTAACCCTGCGGGAACGGCGAGCCGAGCTGTCAATGGTTTGCTGACAGTTATGAGACACTAGTCAATGGTACGGTACAAATACGTCTCTTGAATAAACTTTGTGACCTTATTGTCCCATTAGCGACTGAGCTAACGAGCTTGCTAACTGACAGTTAACCCCTTAACCCCCAAAGCAGAGTCTTAACCCTGTTTTTCCTCAAATTGGTCCTCACAGAGATAGAGGAACAAGAGCATACACACACTTACACACCTTCTGTCTGATGTAGTTTTCAGGTGCCAGCCCTCAGGAGTTTGTTGCAGAAATGTGATTTTGCAGCATGTGTTCAACAGTTCTAATGATCAACATTACTTTATTTTGTCCCCAGGGAAATTTGTCTTGGACATAAAGGCTGCCACATGAAAATACGTACAATTAGTAACAGACATAAAGTGCGTAGCACAAACAGACTTGGTTGGTTTTCCTCTCTGAAAATCAGATAACATCTGATTCACAGAGAGGAGTGAAAGTGAAGAACAACCAGCAGCAGCCAGTAGAGAGAGGGAGGGAGGGAGGGGGGTACTTTATTGATCCAGAGTGAAGGCATCCAGTAGCTTAAAAAACAGTGTTCAATACTTTGATTTACGACCAAATACCTGCAGAACTAATGACATTCCCATCAGCCTCAGCCGTACTTGGTGTTTTGTGCTAATATTAGCATGCTAACACGCTAAGCTAAGATGGTGAACATGGTAAATATTATACCTGCTAAACATCAGCATGTTAGCATTGTGATTGTGAGCATGTTAGCATGCCGATGTTAGCATTTAGCTCAGAGCTGCTAGCACGGCTGCAGACTGACTGATCTCTTCTTTAAAGAGTGCCTCCCAGGTTTCTATGGCGATGGCTGCAATCAAACCTGTGCCTGTGTCAACGGCGGTTCCTGCGACCCCGTCCACGGACGCTGCACCTGCCCCTCTGGTTTCCACGGCAACGCCTGTGAACAAGGTTAGGACTACGTGGTACCATAATATGACCAGTTACGCCACATCGTCACACCAGATGTCTCTTTATGCAAACAAGTTATCCCACTGATTCATCATTGGTTGATAAACTCGTCTCTCTGTGTCAGTGTGTCCTCTGGGTTTCTTCGGTCCGTCCTGCGCTCAGGAGTGTCGCTGTGACGACCTGTGCCCATGTGACCCGCAGACAGGAAGCTGTAACGCCACACTGCGAGGAGAGACCAACTACACCTTACACAGAGGTACACACACACATTTACACACATGGGTCACATGGTGGTTGATACACTACACTTACATTACACACAGAGAGACATAGTGTGTGTGTGTGTGTGTGTTATAGATGCACTGATCTGATATTGGATGTGATCTTTGCCGGTTTTAACGTATTGTCGTGTGCTGCAGGTTTTTCAATCAACCTCCAATCGTTTATATTGATTTATGTCCTCTCTGACCTCTGATTTATTTAAAGAGACAGGTGGCGATACGCACCAAATGTGTGTGAGGAAAAAGTCATATTGATATGGAGACACTGAGCATGTGTGACACTGAATGAGCTTCAAACTCTGTGTATATCAGCCTCAGTGTGTGTGTGTGTGTGTGTGTGTGTGCACATGTTTGCACAGAGCAGAAGTGACAACAGTTCAGTCTTTGTTGCTGTCTGTCCAAACAGAGCAGAACTATCTGACTCAACTGGGAGGACTGGAAATGTTACTCACATCAGCTCCCAAACCTCCAGTGGAGTCCATCAGAGCACCAAACTACACAAATCACATATTAAACAGCCTTTTCTTTCTGGTTACGCGTTTTTTAATTTCGAGGGTCTGCAGCTTTCACCAGCAACCAAAGATCTGAGTAAACGTCTAACAGAACCTCCTCTGATAGTCTGATAGGTGTTTAAAGGAGTAGGTTGATGTTTTGTCAAGTTCTAAAGTCAACGTACCAGCACTTCTAGAGCTCACAAGTAATTTCCCAAAATGTCAAACCTTTAATTCCTTTAATCTGTTTTTCCCTGAGATCAGGAATGTGTGCTGTCAAATTGCACATCACTTTGTTAAAATGACTCTTTTGTGTGTTCAGTATATCATACCCTCAAATGACTAAATTGGGAAATTACTTTCCCTTAAATTAATAGCAGCATTGCTTAAATTGGATTTATCTCCTCATTTTGTTTAGATTTTTGGCTGAAATACAGAGATATATATTGTGTAGCGCTAAATGACAATATATGGATTTGTATTAGAAAGGCTGTAAGCAGAAAGGTACATCCTTATTTTGCGAAAACTTTTCGGTCTCTCTCACTTTTTATATCAGTCCTTCATTTCATGAACCTGTGGGTCAGAACTTCTTTTTATTTCTTCACCAAAGACAGTTTCATATGTGCTGTACGTAAATATTGATCTTCCTTTGATCATGTGATGTTTTCCTCTCTGTCTTGACTGTCTTCTCCTCCTCCTTCTTCTTCTCTTCCTCCTCCTTCTCCTCCTCCTCCTTCTTCTTCTCTTCCTCCTTCTTCTCCTCCTCCTCCTTCTTCTTCTCTTCCTCCTTCTTCTTCTCTTCCTCCTTCTTCTTCTCTTCCTCCTTCTTCTTCTCTTCCTCCTTCTTCTTCTCTTCCTCATCCTCCTCCTCCTCCTTCTTCTTCTCTTCCTCATCCTTCTCCTCCTCCTTCTCCTTCTTCACGTCCTCATCCTTCTCCTCCTCCTTCTTCTTCTCCTCCTTCTTCTTCTCCTCCTCATCCTTCTCCTCCTTCTTCTTCTCCTTCTTCTTCTCCTCCTTCTTCTTCTCCTTCTTCTTCTCCTCCTCCTTCTTCTTCTCCTCCTCATCCTCCTCCTTCTTCTCCTCCTCATCCTCCTCCTTCTTCTTCTCCTTCTTCTTCTCCTCCTTCTTCTCCTCCTTCTTCTTCTTCTTCTTCTCCTCCTCATCCTTCTCCTCCTTCTTCTCCTCCTCATCCTTCTCCTCCTTCTCCTCCTCCTCATCCTTCTCCTCCTTCTCCTCCTCCTCATCCTTCTCCTCCTTCTTCTTCTCCTCCTCCTCCTCCACAGCTGGACATTGTCTGGCCAAACAGATGTTTACATCTTGGAGACGAGATGAAGCAGTTCACAGAGAGCAGCCTCGTCTGACAGAGTAAGTGTCGAGCCCCTCTGACCTTTTCACCTCTGCTGTCCATCGTTCATGTCTGTGTTTTAGCTCTGGATGTGACAACACGTTCCTGGTCGTGCACTTTAGAGCGAGAGAAGGGAAACCGTTTATTTCTTGTGTCAGTAATCGTGTGGTTGAGCTGAGGTGTGAAATCGTCCCATCTGGCGGCCAAATGTCGAAGCTGGTCAGTTTATCTCCTCTTCCAGCCGCGTAAACGCTCACAGCGAGGAGCGTCTGTTTCCTGTCTGCGTGGCTCAAAGTTAAACCCACCGATTGTTTATAAACATAGAAGCAAAAATATGCGAGATGATGAGAAATCACAAACGGCGGTGCCACATTTCACAGTTTGAGGTGAGGAATAATCAGATCTCGCTATCAATCAGTCAGACTTTAGATAATCAAATAATAACAAAAAAAACAAGTTTGAGACCAATGCACGTGAGAGAAAAAAATGATGAAAATATAATAAAATAGATTTAAAAGCTATGATGATAATGATAATAATTATTATAATTATATTAATAAAGCCAGACTAAAAACTAGATTAAACAGATTAAAAAGACAAAATAAAGACAAATATAATCGATAAGAGGGATCAAAAAATTCTAATAATAGATAAAATAAAATAGACTACGATTTTAAGTGAATAATGTCTGTAAACATTAATCCAACAGTTCTGTCCTGAATAAAGAGTCCAGGCCTGCGTTTGGCTTCTTGTCTCCTCCACACGCATTCATTAGCCTCCTTACCTTTCACATGCAAGTGAGGAATTGTTAGTTGTTGCCATGGTTTCTGGAGAGCGTTTTGTGAGCGGGTACTCTGGTCGCAGATGGAGGAGAGAGGACATCTGTTCTAACCCTTCCTCCACCAAAACAGGGCAACATTTTGGGAGTCTTTGTGGTGAGACAACAGAGGCTTACAGACATATTTCATACTTACTTCAGGGGACGTCGTGTCCTGGATGTCCGCTGCATCCTTCACCTTTTGGTTACAGCATCTACCTGCAACAGGGTGCCAGGTGGCCCGCCGACCATTTTCTAATTCACAGTGAAAATTAATTGATTCACACCAATTAGTAAATGTTCAGTAACGTCCCTTGGCTGTTTAAAGTTGCATATTAACTCATCAGCGATCTGTGCAGTGCAAGTGCTGACACTTGATTTCTGCGAAAAGGTCACGTACACCTGACGCCTGCTGCGACTGGATCTGCGTCTTGGCAAAGCTGAGTGAGGACAGCAAATGTCGCAAGGTTGACAATGAAAACAGGCAATTCAGTGAAAACTGGACGGATGAATTTGCCTTTATTTTGCCGCCTCACACCAAACCTCTGTGTTTAATTTGACAAATTACAACTGCTGCATGCAGGCTGCTAATATCAGGCGCCATCACAGGTCTAAACATGTTGGCTTCAGAGCAGCGTTCCCATCTGGTAGCACCGCAAGCTATCTGATCAATATTGTTAATGTTTGTTTATTAACTGGCCCCTGGCCTCCTGTCATGTGTTGAGTATCCCTGCTCTACAGTGTCTCTTCAAATGTCCACTGGAAGTGTCTCAGAAGAGGAGTTGGCGACATTTGTTGGTGTTTTTGAAGCATAGGGTTGGTTTAATGCTTGTTTCCAGCTCGTTCAGGTTGTGTAACATATTGATTTAATTAATGTGCTACAGCCTGTAGGGCTGGGCGATACGATGATCACGATAATTCTTTCCAATATCGATATTTATCACAATTCAGTCGATTAATTGATTTAAGATAAGACTGAACTTTATTTTATCCCGAGAGGAAATTGTTGTGCAGCAGTTGCAGTACAAAGTAGGAAAGAGACCAGAAGATTAATTGGCAACCATTTTGAAAATTGATTAATTATTTTTCAGGCAATAATTCCAAACGTTTAATGGTTCCAGCTTCTCAAACGTGTCAATTTGATTCTTTTCTTGAAGAAAAGCATAATTATAATAATATTACATGTAATTTGAAGACGTTATAATGAATATATTTCGCTATATTCTGACATTTTATAAATGATTGATTAGTCATTTAGTTTATAAATAGTTCCGAAGGAAAATGACTTTCTTACTCGCTCACTTTTGATATTGATTCCTGAGTCTCAGTACTGATGCACCTGACTCTGCTGTACGCGACGTGCGTCTCTCCTCAGACGCACCTGGCTGATGATCACCTTCGCCCTGGCCTCGCTGCTGTCAGCCAGCCTGCTGGTCCACCTGGTGCGGGCGTGTCGCGGCTCAGTGGCGGCTCACTTCCCCGAGCGCCGGGACTACTCCTACGTCCCGCTGACCAACATCAACGGAGCCGCGGCTTCGCGCCGCGCCGGGAGAGCCGGGACCGGATCTGGTTTTGGATTGGAGGACTCGGACTCTCAGGATGAAATCTGGTCTCCATCACGCTCGGGGAGGTCGTAGCCGTGAGGAGGACCAAGACCATGAGCGAGGAGAATCAGCTGAAAATCAGCGTTTTTCTGCTTCATTTAAACTTCTAATCTACGAAAGGACGAAGCACAAGAGTTTTAAGTTTCTGGCAGCTGGTCAGACGTTTGCTCACAGTTTTCGTTTACAGCTCAGACCTTTCAAAGCTTTGTTATCCAGCTGTCTTTGAGCTTAACTCGGGTTTTCCGGCATCGCGAAGCTGGTTCACTTTTAAAACGGGGTACATCGCCATGGTGAACGGGGGTTAAATGCTCAGATCACATACAGGATCCTGACAGGAACAAAAGTGACAAAGAGCCATAGAGATATTTTTAATATATCAATAGAATAACTTTAATACCCATGATCATTTTATTAGAGATAGTAGAACATCCACTCTGAGTTTAAAACTTTTAACAAACAGAGATTATAATTCGACACACTAATTAATGGAAATTAAAGCCGCATATTAGACCTCAGTTTCTTTTATAGAGATAAGTATATATATAGTTGGTTTATCGTGTAACAAAAAGCACCAAAATATCTCAAAACTACTCGACACATTGAAAAAGCAGAGGCCTGTATAATAATTCCCACATTTATTTATAGACTTACTTTTTTATTTGGATGATGTTCCTGCTGTTTCTGCAGCTTCTTATTTTATTCTCGCTAAATGTCCCTTTTGCCGCAGGGACTTCCTCGCAGGTGTCACAGTTTCATCTAATCATGTCAGACTGAGTGTTTGTACGCGCTCGTGTTAGAAACCGGCTCGATGATACCGGTTCTCCAGGATCTCCAGTGTTCAGATCAGTGAAGGCAGCTAACCAAAGAGAGCCCGGCTGAGCTGGACTTCAGCAGACCGGCTCCTGGTAGGACGAGGTTTTTCAGCGTGTTGCCACGTCAACAGATGGACTTTGAACTCTAAACCAGAAAGGTCCCGACGTTCAGAACAAACTGTTACTGGGTTTTCTTTTTTAATCAGACGATTTCTTATCAACATGAGGACTTCTACGTGTTCTGAGCTCCGAGTCTGAATGTAAAATAACTATGAGGTTAATGTGCAGATTGTCAGATTAAAATCAGCTTAATTTAAGAAGTTTTCTCAGCAGAAAGAAGATGCCATGAATATTGGATCAGTTTAAACTTCTCAACTTTGTATCTCACTGAGATTTCTTACAACTTTCTTTAGAATCATTTGTTAAAAAAACTAAAAAAACAAAAAACAACCTCCTGATATGTAAATGACAGGTTTGCTTTGCCTGTTTTAAACATATAAATAAATGTAAATGTCAGGATTCAGTTTTGACCACTAAAAGATGAATTTGTTTGTGCTTTCATCAGTGAAAGTTTAAGGTTTGTCCTGATGGCGGAAGGGAACCAGAGGAAACAGTGTTGTTGGCTGAATTTGTTGCCCCTTTTACTAAATCTCAGCTTGGCTGTTTTTGTTTTTTCTGCATCATATACATTTACCACATCAACAAAACAAAGATATATATATATATATATATATAAAACAAACAAGCTCGACCTCAGTATCTCCACATCTGAGCAAGTGCGTGAAACATGAATAAACATAAACTTACGTCATATATAATTCTTCGAATACAGTTCATTTCTATTAGCATACACTGATCTTTTATCCAGCAACAATCTGCGCAGGCTGGCACCAGCTATGTGCAAGTTCAAAAACGTACCTACTAACATTTTAAGGGTTGCACCAGCGGAAATAGTTGTTTGGTGATTAACGTTAGCTATTTTTAGCCATTAGCCCTTTTACTATTGCATAGCAAAGTGTTGGGCACGAGAGACAACTAAAGAAACTTTATTAGTTTCTTTGGAGACAACACGGTAATGTTATTGGCCACAGGTGTCTTTATTGTCCAACTATCTTACATTCAACCAGGTTTAAGTTTAAAGTCCGTGTTTTTATGTATCCGTTGCTTGTAATACTTCTGTTCACATGATTTCAAATTGAGTTAACTTGTTTTTTATCAGTCGCTGTCGTCTTTTTCCATTTTCAAATGATGCATTTCTTTTTTCCGTGTGCAGTAGTGGAGGAGGGGATGTGGATTTCCTGATGTACTTTGAGCTTAATGCTAATTTAGCGTGTCAGCATGCTTACATGTTAGCATTCAGCAAGGTAGCATGCTAATGGTACGTGCTAACAAAAACGCTAGCATGGTAACACACTAATGCTATCGTTAGCAAAACATGCTTGACCTTGGAAACAGTTTGTCAAAGTTTTAGTTTTGTTTCCGGAGCTTTCAGCCACATCTTCCTCCATCCGCTGAAGAAGAGGTGAGATGCGATTCAAAAGCTCTGGAAAATGGTTAAGATTTTTGTTGTCGAATGCTAAAAATAATGATGGTGTTGTAGCATTAGCAATAACTTTGCCAACAGTTAGCTTGTAAACAGGCTAATGTCCCTGGTATAGGATGCTCTGTTCCATGAAGATAATGTTAGCATGTATGTATGTAAACATGCTGATGGGAATTGGCTTTATTATTAAGCTTTAGAGGAATCCTGCTGTGAATTGAAGCGTTGAACTTTTGGAAACGTTGACCTGCAGGTGGCGCTAGATGAAAAGCCAAAGGATCACCACAGTCGTTAGGATTCATCCTCTCAGGAACAGGAATGTCTGAACCAAAATTCATGGATTTCCTTCCAATAGTTTTTTAATAATTTCACACTGGACCAAAATACTGGACTGACAGCGACAGACCAGCAGACGGACTCTGCCGAGCCGCGAGTCCAGAACGAGGCTTCGTCAGCGGTCTGAACGGAGTCGAGCTGCTCAAAGCTTCTTCTTGCAGGTTTTAATCTCCAGCTGCCACTGACAAACATTTCAAACACGACATGCAAAATAATAACTTTGAGGTCACGATGTCTCTCAAGAAACGCATGACTTGCTCGTTTGGTGTTTTTATTGTGGATTAAAAGCTTCTGGGGTCATTTGATGTATTTTTTTTTTTTTGTTTGTTTACACATGGTGTTATTTCAGAAACATTCTGAGGAAAATAAAGGTTTTTTTCTGCCTCACTGACTCATTCTGTCTTTTTTCCTCACTGTTGTTGCCGAGCTGAGACCTTTTGTTTCCTCGTTTATGTGCAGAGTTTGTTTGCTCTGACATCCAGGTCAGCTGAGGTCTCGCCTGCAGGTCGCTGCACATTTAGGGGCATTTCTGTCCACTATTGGTTCACTGGAACGTTCACGTGACCTCTGACCTCCACCACGGGCTCCTCGCTCCTCATTCTGTGGAAACTGTAGGAAGTCCACTACAGTTTTTAAGGAATAGTTTGGCATTTTGGGAAATACTTATTCACTTTCTTACAGAGTTAAATGAGAAGATAGATACCACTTTCGTGTCTGTACAGGAAGTATGACGTGAACCCAGTTAGCTTAGCTTAGCACAAAGACTGGAAACGGGGAAACAGCTAGCCTGGCTCTGTCCAAAGATAACAAAGTCCACCTCCACACTCACAAGCTCACCGATAACATATCGAATCTGATTAATTTGTACAAAAACTGAAGTGTGAAAATGACAAGTTTTTGGGGAGTTCTGTTCCAGATGATGAAAATTAGCCTTTTGGCTAAATCTAACACATTTACGTCATATTGATGTTAATTAACATTTTGTCCCTGATGAATAAAGATATGAAACAATATATAACAGGTTAACTGATGAGCTTACTTTTGGACAGAGCCAGGCTAGTTCTTATCCCATGTTTTGTGCTAAGCTAAGCTAACTGTCTGCTGGTTGCACCTTCATATTTAGACGTGTGAGTGGTATTGATCTTCTCATCTCCCACCAAGAAAACGAATGTGTGCATTACTTTATATACCTTTAAATAAATTCACCTGCAGGCCGAGTGGACTTTAAGGGATAAAGAGATATTAGCTCTTGATCAGGAGGATGTTTTGCAGCACAAATACGGAGAAATAATGTTGTCGAGCTTTAAACCAAAAAACAAAACATCCCTGATCCCCGGCTCCTCCTGTCCACATGTTGAAGTGTCCTTGGGCAAGACACTGAACCCAAAGCTAACGTTAAGCTAAGCTAACCCTAACCATGGCAGCTCTGTCGCCAACGGCGTGTAAATGTCTTTGGGAACCGTTAAGGTTGAAAAATGCTCTTAAGCCTCCACCTAAGCTCCGCCCACAACATTGTAGTGTTTACTTACAGAAAAAGGGGTCTATACATTTTGGCTCACAGATAAAGGTTCCTCTCTCTCGTGTTCTCGCTCGCCGAGTGGAAGTGAGACTGGATGGCTTCCTTAATCACAGCAGCCACAGACAGTCGCTCTGTTCAATAATCCTGTTTGCATTGACGGTCTGTTGGGGGGGGTGGGGGCATCCAGGTCTTCACAGTCCATTTGTCTCTGCTGCCTCACTCCGTCTGCAGAGATCCATCACCGATCCTGTTTGTATCGCTGCATCGATCGAGTGAGACAAAAGAGTCACAAGGGACCTGTTGAGCTTTTTGGAAACGTGTCACTCTGGCTGTATTTCTGGCAGCAGTGTGGAATCAAAACAAAAGTGGTTCCAGTTCATCTGTAATGTGATCTTCCTGCCTGTCTGGGTTACTCCCCTGAGAGGGGAAGGGAAAGCTGGAGCTGCATGTTCAGCTTCGCTAACTCATTCTGAGGGAAGCAGGAAGACTTTAGGTTGATGGAATATAAATCAGCTTTATCCAATAAGATGATGCTTTCTTTTATAAAAATACATCATAAGCTCCAAACTTGAATGATTAGCACTCTGTAAAAGTGGGAATCAATTTTCCCTTCTACTGAAACACTAAATACTAAAAAGTATTTGTGGCGCTGCTTCCAGGTGGACACGAAAGTATAAAAGAAACACAACAATGTGTCCAAATGGATTACGTGCAGCCCTGAGAAGCATAACTCAACATTTGAGTGTTTATTGATCTTAAAGAAGGAAAATGTTGCTGATAACTTTTATTTCAGTAAAGCTTTGAATGCCGGACTTTTACTCACAGTGTGGTGTTAGTACTTTTACTTAAGTAAAGGATCTGAATACTTCTTCCACCAGTTCATGGCTCACAGGTCTATGAAACTGTAACTTAAAGGGGGGGTAGGCAGTATTTTTTTGCCGTCAGTGGGCAAACATCCCATAATAACCGTCCAGCATGTTGTAATTCAGGTGGTCTGAGAGGAAACCTCGACTCCTGCCCTGCTCTTGGCTGTTTTCAGGATTCAGAAAATCTGTCCCGTGACGGGAGACTTTGGCCAATCACAGGTCATTTCAGAGAGACGACACGTTCCTATTGGCTGAGCTACAAATGCAGATGTGCGTGTACGTCCCTTTAGACAGTGAAAGCCTGATTCAGCGGCAGAATATCCTGCAATTTAAAGTGAGAAATGTCTCCAGCAGCGTATAGAACAAAACAACACATCCCGGCTCCACACGGAGCTTCGGCTCTTTATGTTCGTTGCCACGGCGCTCGTATCGACAAGTGGCAAATAATTTGGGGAGTAACTTTTGGGGGCGGGGCAGTGGTGTGTGCGGTGTACTAGCCTCTCATCCTGCTGCTGGACGGCGTTGCAGCTGCCTCTGAAGCCTGGGGCGCTCTGCTCTGCGGCCGCGAAGCGCTAGAGGGGCGTCTTTGAAAAAGTCGGGGCGACGCTGACCGGGGTCCCGGTGAGGCTCACGGCGTGCAGAGCGAGCACTACGAGGGAGAAGGTTTCAGGGGCTTAGCGGAGTGATACGAGGCAGCAGAGAGAGAGGCGGAGGGTTTTGCCTACCGCAGCTTTAATTTTAAATACCTCTCATAGAAACTTGCATGCAAAAAGATTTCTGAGCAGCCGAACTTCTCCTGAAAATATAAAACAATAAAAGTCTTCCCTTGTAAAGACATGTAGAGGCTCAGTCCTGTAAATAAAGACTGTCGGTTGTGCTGCTCATCTAATCGTAGGATGTGTCATCACTTCTTCACACGCAGTCTGTGTTTTGGTGACTCACTCTCTTTCTGCCAGTTATTTTGACGGAGAAAAGGAAGCGTGTTTCTGACTTCACCGCTATTATTATCTCTCTTTATGAGCTGAGAGCAGAGAACTAGTTCACAGGGGTGACTTGACATGGACAGCAAGAGCCAATGAGCTGCCGGCTCTGCGCGGTCGGTCCCGCCTCCCGGATTGCGGGCCTCAGCTGATGCAACTGAGAGGGAGGAGGTCACTTTTTAAATGATTTCCTGCAGACTTCGGGGTGTTTTCTGAATCCTCTGAACTCTTCAACTCTTGGGCGTGTTCGTGTTTGTGGTCGTGCACGTCGAAGCTTATCGTGAGTTAAAGTGACACTCCACCCAAAAATCCATCCACATCCTCCTCCACCACCTCCACCCCTACAGAGCTGCAGTTTCCTCATTGATGAAGTGTTGAGCAACACTCAGGTCATTTCCATTCCTTTAACTAAAGCTTCAAGTTTCTAAATGGCGGCTATAGAAAGAAGGCCTCGTGTCGCTGCCCGATCCGTACCGGAAACCCGATTTGTTCTGAGCATGTGCGAGTTTCTGGGATTTAAATAAAATAATGTTATCTTTGGTTTTAAGATTCAAATTTTTCTTATTAAATAAATACACATTTTTCTTGTTTTTTAAAAAAGAATGTCAAATATATGGAGCTAATTTCTTCATTCATTAACAAAAAAAAGACACTTGTATTGCTTGAATAAAGTAATTGGACCTCCAGATTCTGGTAGCATTGTAAAAGTCCCACTAAACATATTTTATCAGTATGTATTTCTAAATAACGGACAAACATCACATTTTTTAGATTGCTGAAATGTTTCCAGCTGCAGAAATCTTACCGAAGATATTTGTCCCGTTTTTTCTTTGCAAGTAGAGAAAAGCAGATGTGAAAAGTTGAATTTAGTGTTTTAACTGCGTGATGTCGTCCTGAACGCCGGCTGACACAAACCCGTCACCACGGCAACAGTGAACAGCTGGAGGAGACACTGAGAGAGCAGGCGGAGAGGCTGCGAGTGTTTACAGCTCTCTTATTATAGATTAAAATATTTATCAGCGTATAAAGTATTTCAAATCAGCTCCACCTTAAAGTGATACAGACATTAATGCGTCAATAATTATAATCCAATAATATAATATATATGATTCTGAAAGGGGACATTCTGCATGACGAGTACTTCTGGTACTTTAAGTATATTTTGATGCTCCTTCTACAGTATTTCTACACTGTGGTATTGCTACTTTTACTTACTGTACTTCTTCCACCACCGCTAATTAGCAAATGTTACTCTAGCATGCTAACACACTAATCTAACATCAGCGTGTTAGCATTGTCCCTCTGAGCATGTTAGCGTGCTGACATTAGCATTTAGCTAGTACAGCCGGCTGCAGGCTCTTTAGTCTGGTTTCTCTCCCGAAGACCTGAGACCTTTTAGGGGGGGGTTTTCACGAGTTTGCGGTGTCATGAGTGAGCTCTCAATGAGTCCTCAGCGACAACAACACGAGGTCGCTGACCCCCGGCGTGCTCACAGACGGCAGCGTTGTGCAACAGACGGTGAACATTAGCCAGATCATGTAAAGACGCAGCAGAAGGGAGGCGACTGTGCTTTGTTGTGACGAATGAATGTGATGTGTAACAGTGATCGCTTATTATGTTGGCAGATGGGACATTTTGTCCACGACACACACACACACACACACACATGTTGACTTAGGTCACTTTTGGGGACATTACATAGACTTACATTCATTTCCTGGAGACTAACCTTAACCACTGACCTAAAAATCTGCTTTTTTTTACCAACTGGGGACACGGCTTTTGTCCCCACTTGGACAAGCTGTCCTAAATTACCTGGTCTTTAGTCTGAAATGTGTCCCTGAAAGTAGCCTAAGTCAGCAACACACACACACACACACACACACACACAGAGAGAGAGTACTCTGTGCTTCGTGTGCTTCATTAGTTCTGCAGTAACAGCTAATAAGGAAGAAACGACTCTAGTTAGTCTCAGTTTATATGAAACAAGCTGAACCTACTGAAGACGTAAATCTTTAAAAACACCTCACAAATATAAATATATATATACAAATATATAGTTTCAGTTTCAGGAAGAAATAGTGCATTTGTTGAGGGACACATTTGGTGCACTAGTGAGTATTTGTGGCAGCAGGACGGTGTGTGTGGGATTGAGTTGTTTTTAATAGTCTTTTGGAGCAGTGGAATATACATATATACACAGATACAGAAAATCACCAGACTGATCCTCTAAATAAAACCTTGAATTAAGTGTTTCAACACCAGACTGAGGAGCAGAACCAACATTTAGGAATTATCATTAAACTTGCTTATTTAAGACACATTTTGAGCCTCAACAGTTTACGAGGTTCTGTTCTCTAACTTGCTTTGTCCGTCTGTTTAAACAGTATAAATAATCCAAATAAAAAGTATGGAAAAACAACATTTTGACTGTCTGTGATCTTACAGTATCCGTGTGTGTTTTCCTGTTACAGTTAGGTATAAGTGAAGTACTTCTTATCAGTGTTGTGATGTCACAACAGTACAGGTGGGAATGGAAAGATCTAGTGTAACATGTTGTCCCTACATGTGTCCTGCTTCTGTGTGTGTTTTTCCACATGGAGTTTCTGTTTTGTTAGCTGGAAAGATTCACAGACATCATCTCTGGAGGTGGAGATGTCAAAAATATCCGGGACATCTTCCTAAAATTAAGCTCTCAGAAAGCATCTCAGAAAACTCTTTTTGCAGCAAGATGGCTTAAAGAATATTAAAGACAAGACTGAACATTAATAAAAGTGCACACTTAGAACAGAATACAGTGAAAAGTCCCTAAAAAAGTGTAACAAATAAGAATAAGGAGAAGATAAAGTGCTTGGCTGTGCCGGGAACCGAGAGGGAGTTTATTATATATTTGAATTAAGTGCATTTATTGCACATGGAACAAATGAAAGTTTGAACCCCTTGGGCTTAATTTTCAGAAACATGTATTTCGTACCAGACACTACCAGGGTTTAAGGGTTAATTACCCTCCAGGACCTTTAATACTATCTAATATCCTTATGGAGCTGTAAGTGTTATATATTAATGGGACCGTCTTTTTAAAAACATACCCTTTACCCCCTCTGGTCCGTTTATAATTTCACTCTCACGTGTAACTCCGCCTGTCTTATGTTCGGAGTTAAAAACGCTGCAGGCGGTTGGAAAAAGCCAAATATAAAAGACAAGATAGTCGAGATTATAAAAGGAGACAAGTGTTGGTCTAATATTACCCTTGGTTGCTTTTTAGATAGCAAGCTAGCATGTCAGCTTAGCCATCTAGCCCAAAAATGTTAGCTTATTGGCAACTGGAGTCTGTGATTTGGGGGGTTTGGGAATCAGTTAAAATGGATTTGAACTGTCAGAACACAATTTGTACATATCAGTTACCTTATAATTAACGTTAGCTTGATAGCTAATGTTAGCATAACTTGCCCCAGTTATTGATAAAAGACGTAGCTATCATGCTTGCCAGTTCCAACAAGATCTCAAAGATGCGTGTGATCATTGTGATCTGAAAAGGGACAGCCTACATTTTCTGTATATTTTGTCTTTTATTTTCATTAATTTATTTTGTTTTATTTTTGCGTGAGCTACTTTTTCCTCTGTCTTCCAGTCTTAATGCTAATTAGCTCGACTAAACACATCCTGGATCTTTCACTGTACGCACAGAGATGAAACTGACATCCATCTTCTTATAGTTTTACTGAAGATGGCAATTATGTATTTTTATGTAAAGTAATGAAAATGTTCTGCAGCAGTTTTCCGTGAGGAGGAATTTTATTTTGTTGTGTTTAATAACAGCTGAATAATCCCTTTAAATGCCATGTTAGATCCATTTGATCTTATATGATCACAGGCTAAAAACACCTTTCAGTCAGGTGATATTTTTATGATTTGACGTCAAAAGTGCAAAAATATAAACATGCACTGGCAAATTCTTAAAGAAACGTATCAAAACTGATCTGTTGGCGAACCTGGATCTATAATATTGTGTTTCTTCCGCTCCGTGAATGATCAGTTTCAACATATGAAGTTGAAAAGTCATGCAGGATGAGGAACTTCCTCCTTTTCTGTTTTGGAGCCGAGGCTGAAGTTGAGTTCAGTTTTTAAGCGAGTCATTGCACACGGGAACACGGGAACAAAGTGTGCAGAATATTAAAGGACACTTCCTCTTTCCTTTAGTGAGGATGGCCGACTGTTTTCTCTTGTTGTTATGATTTATTGATGAATCAAGGATAATAAAAATAGTCGTTATTTGCAGCCCTACATGTGAGAGTTATGCCTTTCAAAGAGCGATTTCTCCTTTTTCCTTTTTAGAGGCATGAAGAAAACCCATCAAATTTGTGTAATTATTATTTTTATTATTATTTTTATCCATTTAGCAGGCATTCAGACCTCAAACAGTTTATAACACTCAGACAGGACTTTACAAGTTTGACGTCAAGTTTGAGTTTGTTTGACCTTCTCGGGCCACCGTACTGTTGACTTAAAGAGGACGTACCAAACTGCTTATCAACAAACAGCATGTCTGAATACTTTACAGGAGGATCCAACATTCCTCCTGAGATACAGTTTAACGTTCAGTCGTCACATGTTTACTGTCATTAAACGAGCTGAGACAAGAATCTGAAGACAGGACAGACCACCTCCTCGCGAGCCTGTCTGTCTGCTTTCTGTCTGTCTGCGTCATATAGATTGATACGTGCCAACGCGACAATTAGAGGCAGCACTTTGTGTTTTAGCTGACTCTCTCATCCAGAGCGGCGTCAGTCTGCAGGGATCTGAGTGTCGTTGGGAGGTCAAAGGTCACAGCAGGGGCTGATTTGCAAACCAAACAACAGCAAGTCCCGAGTTGTCTTGGAGAACAAACAGAAGCTCTTCACAATTTAAGATCAATTAAAAAAAACATATTTGCACCTTGAGAAGATTGAAGAACGTGTTTACAGTTTAACATAAAGAACAGGGAACATTTTAATGGACGCATGACATAAATCTGTGCAGCCTGAAGCTTATTGCCTTTCCTCCAGATTATGGATTGAATTGGAGGGCAGTGGGAGGGGGTGAAGACCTGGTTCCCTAATGTCCCCCTTTTGCGGCCTGTTGGGGACTGTTGAACCCACCACTGACCCAAATATCTGGTTTTAGCTTCTTCCTCCATGAGCCTTCATCTGCGATGAAGCGCTGCAGGTTAAACCAAACCTCATGACTTAAATCAGCCACTTTTACCTTCTTCTATGCTTTAACTTGTTTAAGAAAAGATGCTTAAAAGGTAAAAGTAAATACATTTATTATAATAATATTACTTTACAGCATTTGAATGTGACATCTGGTGGAGGTGGAGCTCATTTTAACACACTGGTGGAGCACCGCACGTTTGTAAAATGTAATCTGCAACGTAACTCAGCTCTTAGATAAATGTTGTGGAGTAAAAAAAAAAGTACAATATTTCCCTCTGAAACGTTCGGAGTAGATTAAAACTGAAATACTAAAGTACAAATACCTCAAAACTGCACTTAAGTGCGGTACCTGAGTAAAACAGCTGGCCTGGCTCTGTTCAAAATACAAAAATACACCTACCAACACCTCTAAAGCTCACTGATTAACTCGGAATATCTTGTGGTATTTAATCTGTACACAAACAGAAATGTAAAAAACAACAACAATAAAAAAAAAAATATATATAATATAGTATATATTTCCCAAAACCAGCTAAATATTCCTTTAGCTGGTTACTGTAACGTGCCAACTACCAACTCCTGTAAAAATAATTTACGTGAAATATAGTACAGCAGGCTGTTTGCTATGCTAGCCATACAGAGCTAATATGTAGCAACGGATAGCTGTTAGCTATTTTACTATAAAAACAAAGCATTCTTTAGCGACAGCATCTTCCTGTAGAAATGATCAATAAAGCATCAGTAACTTATTTCACAACCATTCATAAAGCTATTTAGTGACAGCTTTATTAGGAGGTTGTGCTGTTGGGCTAATCTGAGTGCCAGATTGTGAAAAACATTTAAATGTAAATTAATCACTAAGTCAGATTGTAGCTTTAGCAGATGGAATTACAGCGCGGTGCTGCTGTATTGATGACTTTAGTTCCTCTAAGAGTTGAGACAAATCCAGCAAAACTTTGATTTTAGTTCAGAAACATCCCAAATGTAGCTAAATCTGTGTTTTTCACGGTGGGCTGACCTTTGTTTTCAGTGAAAACCTGCACTTATTGTTTTCTTTTGTTGTACTTGATGACTTTATTATGCAAACTTTACAGCCGTCTAATTGTGAGCCACTTGCATGTGGACGTTCACAGGGTGCGTGCATACTTAGACAACAGGAAGTCCTGCAGCTCGGACCGGATGTTGGTCTGCTTATGTAACATGTGTCTGTGTTTTGAGGAAAAAGCCCAGATATTGTCCTGTTGTTCCTCCCAAACACTGAGCGCGTTGCCCAGTCATGCCCTTTCCAAGACAATGGGGGAGGGGGGAGCGTGTCACGTGGGTTAGTGACAGCACGTAACGCTGCGTGTGATTGGCCGAGCCGCTCCAGGCCCGTCCCTCCCCTCCAATAGGCTCGTTCATGGCGACGTCACGGCGATCAGCTGTTGGAGCTCCACAACAACAACAAAAGAAGGAGCAGTCGGGGACTGAGGGGGAGAAAAAAAAAAAAGAGAGAAGCTGCTCCGCACTGTGACTCCCGATGTACAGCCCTTAAATTAAACTTTTTTATATTTTATTTCTTCCGCGAAGAAACCTCAAGTTTTTCTATTTTTCGAAAAGTAACGCATCTACCTCAGATTTAAGGATTTTAATCACGATTTGAACCGTTTACATCCTCTCTCTCTCTGCCGCAGGTGAGTTCTTTGTTTTCTCCTCGGTGAACGTTAACGGGCTCCGGTGCCTCTTATTCTGATGCTAATCGTCCTTTTCGTCCACATCACAGCAGAGGCACTTTCTCCTTTAAGAAACAGACAAATGTTAAGAAGTTACGTCGCGTTATTTAACGTTTAGCATGCTTTTTTATTCGGCTTACTCTGCAGTATTAGCTTAATCTTGCTAGGCTGTTTATGCTAGCTGGTAGCCGCTTTCGCTCAGCAAAACTCAGTGTTTTTGCTCGATTAGACGGGAAAAAGTTCCTAGCATGTAATGGAAAATATTTTTCATAATATATTTCAGGAGATAAAAGTTTTAAACGGCTCTGTGGTCCTGCCCAGCCGGTGTAGAATTACAGCCCCCTCCCCTTCTCTTTTGTAACCAACAAAACCGTCCATCACACAGGCTGCTCCTCCGGATTGTTATTGGACCAGTTTGGCTGTTTTGACCCGCATACTGGTTGACAAATCACACTAACACTGAAAAGGTTAGCCGATTAATCTATTAGTCCATCGACGTGATAGTTAACCGACAAACATTTTGATAATTGATCATTTATTATCTAAAAAAGCCAAATATTCCCTGTTTTTAGCTTTTTCAAAGTGAGGATTTGCTTCTCCTACCGTCATTTTAAATTCAAAAGTTGTTGGGTTTTGGACTGTTGGTCGAACAAAAACAAGAAATCTGAAGACAATTTTCTCATGTTAGACCAAACAATCGATTAATTAACAAAGCAATTATCGACAGATTAATCGATAATAAGAATAACCTGTTAAGTAAGTTGCAGACCTCGTTTCAGTCACTAATTTTAACTTGAAACACCATATTTGAAGAATGTCTGGTAGCATGAAACAGGATTCTGTCACATATTTTATAGATTAAACTACATTCCTGATTACGGGCTGTTATTATAAATAATGTGGGTATGATGTAACAGATGCATTAATTGCGATGTCGTTCAACAGAAAGCCTCAACTATGACTCAGTGACCCTTTGACGACATTAACCGCCCATAAAACCACAGCTTTCCTTTGTGTTCGGTGACTATTATGATGAGCAGGACACATTAATATTTATTGTTTTGTATCTCTGGTATGTGCCGATAGGGTGGAGGAGGAACAGGTGCAGCAGATTATCAGCCTGCTGTTGTTGCCGCTGACAGTCCTTTAGTTAAAACCTTTCTCTGTTTTCAGTCTCTTTTCTCTCTCCGTCACAGCTGCTCGCTGTTTACAGACGCACAGTTTGGCTTTTTGTTCCCGAAAAGAAGAGCGCTTTCTGTTTTGTTCCCACTCGGCGTGTAATGAACGCGACAACAGAGAAATACGAGCTGGCACGGAGCCAGTGAACTCACCACAGCCGGGGACGATGAATTCAGTTCGAATCTAGTGCGCGTTCAGGTGCTGGTGAAAAGAATCCGACATTTGGGTTTCACACCTCGTCGGCTGCTGGTGATCATGTCAGTTTGGGATTTCAGAAACAAAACCGTTCATGTCAGCCGCCTAGCGGTGATTATTTTAACAACTAGCTAAATGCTAACGACGCCACTCGCTCGCCCTACCAAGATTAAAAACACCGTCCTGAAATTTGCTTTCACTCGCAAATCGATTGACAGGCCTTCTAATACACATTTAATAGCAAACAATGACTACAAAAATGTTTTTTAATGTTGTTACAGGTTTGTTTAAGATCACTCTTATTGTAAACAAAGGTGTGAAACTTATCATCCATCAAGATCTTGGACTTTATAATGTTGAAAATGTCTGATTGTGCATCATTTTTTAGTAACATTTAAAATAAAAAATAAAAAAGATGTATATAACAATAGTCTTGAGAACACATGTTGGTTTCAGAACATAATTTGTTCCTTTAACTTTAAACAAAACCCTAAAACAATGTGAATTCTTTTTATTTACACATAGTATACTGTATACAATATATAATTCTATTTATATCCCACCTGTATACAGACACAACGCTGCATTTATACACATTTCCATCTATCATATATCACATCTTGACATTATGATGACATCGTGCTTAAAATATATATTTAATGATTAATTATATTGGGGTTTTACGCCCTGAGCAGTGTCTGCAGACTTTGTTGTGTTGCTTCTCCACCAATCAGAAGGCTGCATGTCACCTGAGAGACAAAACAGGGTAATAAAAGGCCATAAATCATTCAGTGCCTCTTGTAAAGTTGTCTGCTGTGAGCGCACAGTTAGCCTTACTACTTAATGCAACCTAGATGAGAATATAAACCTTTTCATCAGCTTCTCTCGTCTTTATTTTGGCAGCTGGACAGTTAGACGCTGCTGTTTAGGGAGGTTTTAGTTAGTAAAGTGTTGGCTTTAATCCAGTCATATTGTGCCAGAGGAAGCCTCCTTGCCTTCCCCTTCCTGCAGCAGCTGCAGTGGGACAGTGACACTGCTGACCACTTCTGTCTGCTCATACTTTCCTTTGCATGAAAGACTGGACTCGGGGCAGCAGAGCGGCTGCCAGCCAGCTGTGTCTCTTTATTTACTGGTGAATAAAACACAGGCAGGGACAGCTTCTCTCTGCTCACCTCCAGCAGGCCTGACAGGAAATTCATCGCTTTACAACCGCATGTACCGAGCCTGGAGGGGTGGGTGTGTGTGTGTCTGCTATCAGTCTGCAGTATTAAAGTCCTTGTTGTATCTGTCGCCTGGGAAACACACGCTGCTCGTCCCTTACACGGCTGCAGCATTGGATGATGAAGACTCTGTTTTCATGATATCTTTTATGAGCGACCTTTACGTGATGCTCGGCAGGTAAAACCAGCACCTGTAAACATTTACACCCAGACGTAAGAATCACTGCAGCTAACGAATATACTCTTTTTATATATATATATATATTCATTCATCTTTGAATTATCGTTTTGCATTAATTGATTTACTGTTTAGTCTGTCACAAACTTCCTGCAGAGTTCAAGGCGACGTCTTCAAATGTCGTCTTTATATAAAACACATTTTTTTGCTTGATGAACAATGACAAATAGTTTCGTTAATCTGCTGCTGATGGATTAATCGACCTCCTCACAAGGTAAAATGAACAAGCTATGAGATGATTTCTGCGATGGATTACAAAGAAACACTGAAATATGCTGCAAAAACAACAAGTGCTCTAACCTGCAGAGGATCCAGCTGTGAAGGACTTTCTTTAAGCCAAGTTGTGTTGGAAGATCAGGTTTCATATGTTTTCATTTAGGGACAAAAGCTGTCATATTAACAGACAAACGTGACACAAACACAAACCTTTTTCCCTTTTTTTAACACCTTTATGTAACCAGGATGCTCTCCTGAGATCTAAATCTGTTTTTTAAATAGTTTCCGCCAACATTCCCCGAAGGAAAGGCATTTAAAACACACGTAGACCTGTTGTGATTATTAAAAGGAAAGTATTGATGAGCATTAAAGAGCCAGTAGGTGAGTTTTTTTTGTGTTTGCAGTATTTACAGTCTCTGTGGGGGCCGGCTGATAAGGTTACAGGTAACTTAATAATTACTTGGCCGGCTACTGAGGTCACCGTCTGACACATATTCTATTCTGGAACAAAAGCTCAAGTGTAGTGTCATCTGAGAGATTTATAACTTTGATACGTCTCCTTGGTGCTATTTAAAACAGCTATAATAGCAATAATAATATAATAACAATTGTGCATGAAATGACAATATGAAAGGTGTCTCTGGTTCAGCTCCTTGTTTATCTGTTCTGGTTCCCTCTCAGCCTCTCAGAGCATCGTTTTCAGAGAAGAAGCTGTAAAAAGCCGACAGCCCGCTTCCTGCTCAGCAGCAGACAGCAGACAGACTCGGTTAGAGGCCAGCTGGGGAACATAGTGGAGCATTTAGCTGCTAAAGAGCCAGATAGCCTCAGGAGCTGGTGGAGACCAAACACAGAGCTAACAGAGAGGGAATACTGGACTGAGATTGACCACTCCACATGAAGGATTGTGTTGCTCTGTAACTGCTGGATGAATGGACGGAAGTAGGCAGCTGGTTGCTAACAAGTTAGCCACAACTACTTTATAAGGTGATAATATGTGAGATGTTGTGTTTTCAGCTTGCTTTGCTGCCCCCAAGTGGCCAAAACTTTAGTTAATACAGTTTGAACTCTCAAACATGATGCTGTGATGCAACTGGACTCCCTAAAAACCTTTTTTGCGAGTTTTGAGACGTACATTAAGGTGACCTGAAGGAAAACTTCAGACTCTACTCAAACGTGTCTCAATTGACTTGCAGCTTTACTTTTAGCGTCCTGAATTCATCAGGATCCTGCTGATTAACTCTCTTTCTTTTCCCCTCCTCAGGGCTCGTTTTGTACTTTTGCACTCGCTGAAACCGTCCTGACGATGTCCAGCCTGTGTCTGCTGGCCCTCAGATGATCCATGACCACACCTTATTGATGCACTTTAGCACCTTTCCGGAGCCTTCCCCCAGCCGTGAACCCCGCAGCTGATGACCAAAGTGTGCGCCACGCCGCCCCGCCGTCGCCCCGAGCCACGCGCCTCCCCCAGCCCCTCCCTCAGCCTCAGGCCCCCGCAGGAAGTCCAGGGATGTTCCAGAGGTTTGCCAGCGCTCTGTTCGGGGACGACGTGGAGGAGCTGAGCCGATGCAGCAGGCCTGGAGATGGTAAACAGGAAGAGGAGGACGAAGACTGGATCCTGGTCAACTACCTGGGTGAGTCTCATGAGAATATAATGAAGAATCACCTGCAGCGTTAAAACCAGTCAAATCTGCAAATCCAGCTGAAGGTAAACTGGTTTAATTTAAAACTTTATCTGCGCAGAACAAGCTGCAGGCAAAAACTGAAACCTGAAATAATCTCCTCCCAAAACACTAAACGCACACACAGCAGTGACGTAACAAAAAGTAAATACACACTTTGACAGTTATAATCCGGCTCACGTGTTCCTGCAGCGACGACACAGTCAGCGACTCACTGACCTGCTGCTGGTTTTTTAAATAACTTTGAGACAAACCTCAGAAGGATCTGTCTACAAGAGGAATCCTTGTTCAGCTAATTTCAGCTGTCAGATGACGTCTGAGTTCAGCTCTACATCAGCGGGCAGCTGCATATAAAGACACAACATCAGAATATATAAAACCCTCTTGACTCTGTTCAAGTTAAAGTTTAAGTTAAGTCTTTTGTGAATTCAGGCTGCAGTTTGATTTGATCCCTGACTCGTCTTGTCCACGTGTGTGTGTGTGTTCGCTTTGGCCCGCCGTTCACCTGCCGCCAGTCTCCACTCGACTTGACCCGTCTCCGATTCCACAGCCGTGTGAATATTTCAGGTGGGGGGGAGGGGGGCAATCAGGCAGTTTATGGAAGTCAACCTACCAAGCCAAACAAAAGCGCCAGAGGAACCAGAGGAGGTAAAAATAGATCCTGGTGGAGCTGGAGTTCCCATTCTGGGCCTGTGGAGGAGGACATGTATGGGCACAGAGGCTAAATGCACTCCCATCACACACCTGGATACAGGGCTGTGTTTCTCCCAGGTGCATCGCAACGTTACAAACTCTTTGTGCAAAGCTCTGCCCGACGAGACTGACGAGTGCTCAGGCTGCGTTTCCTCCGTTTGAGATGGATTGTTGGCAGCCTGAAGGTTTAAATGTGTGAAATGTCTTCTTTATAACACACGACGTTACCTGAATAAACACCTTTTTTAAAGAACGATCACATGTTGTGCAGCAGTCCTGGCTTGAACTGGCCTCTAACAAAGCTGCTGCTACGAACTGTAACATTTATGTCCCAATTTTCCACCAAAAGAGTCACAATTAGGAACTCCAAAGTCACACTTAACAGGGAGTATTGCCACATGTTGTGGTTTTGGAAATTACATTTGTCAATATGAAGTTTGGTTTGTTATTTAAAGCACAGTTACCGTTTGCTGCTCGTGTTTAGACAAAATGTGAAAAAAGAGTTTTGTACTGAAACTGAGGCGTCATATCGAGACTAAAATGAAAATATGTCAAATGAATCTCTAAAGGTCAAATTATACTTCCTGTGTCTGCACGGCCATCTTGCAAACATTTATGACTGTGCAGCTGCACAGGTGTGAACATATCCGCCCATGTTGACAGACAACAGAAGTGCATGCACGCCTGTGTTTGGGACTGTACCGAGGCCTGAGAGCCAGGGGGCCTGTTTACAAAAGGGATTTGGGAGCGCTGCTTGCACACAAAAAACATTTCACAAATAATCGTCCTGCAGGGCTCTCACATGACGTCATGTTTGAAATATCCGCTTGCATGTTGCACGCTTGGTGAAGCGGCTCCTCGGCAGCAGATTTATGACTTCAGTGTGGTTGAAGGTGCTTGTGTGGACTGAAACGCTGCAGCCTCGGGGCCTTCGTGTTTCATAGAGGAGACAGAGTTGTGTGGAAGGTCAGCCGGTTCCTTCATAATCCACACCGACCTCATTAACCCAACACACAGCCGGCCAGAGTCTCCAAAGCACCGCTGGTCCTCACTAACAACAGAGCTTCACTCCTGCAGGGGAGTGACCTGTTGTTCAGCTGATACCACACCCTGCAGCCTCCACGGTTCGCCTGCAGCCTCTGGAGGAAGAGCTCAGCTGCAGATGGACTCGGACAGTGAGGGTTGTCCCGCTGCTGAGAGGATAAAGTGTGCGGATCAGCTGTCGGGCGCTGAGTCGGCACTCTGCAGCCTCTCAGGCCTGTTGTGGGTAAACAAGGACGCCCAAACAAACATCTTAAACTAAAAAGAAAAGTGCATTCTGTAAACAGTGAGAGCACAGAGGTCAGGGACGGTCATTTGATGAAGGTGATGAGTTCCTTTGTTAGTTCGCTCCTACAGCTGTGTGTTTGGGTAGAAAGTAAAATACAGCAGGGTTTAAGTGGAGAAGAGGTCGTGTGGCTCAGGTCTGTCTGTTTGGCGACACCTGAAGTAGCTCGACGTCCTCCCAGATCCATTCTTCATATATGTTACAAGCTACCTATAATATTGTCACCCTGATTCTGTTCACACGACATCTGTCCGTCCTGGAAGAGGGATCCCTCCTCTGTTTCTTCCAGTTTTCCCTCATTAAAAGGGATTCTTTGGGATCTGAATCGAGGGTCTAAAGTCGAGGGTGTCGTGTTGTGTACAGATTGTGATGTTTTATTCTGAGATAAAATTGACTTAACTTTATTTAAGTGCTGGAGAAAACCGCAGGTCCTTAAACAGAACTGAAATCAAACGGAGACATCTGCTCAGTCGACACGAGTTATTTTTAGTTTCCAGTCTGCCAGCTTGAGATCATGTTGCTGTTCCACCTCTTAACTTCCTGTGTCTCTGTGAATCATTAGAAGCTGCTGATGTAGGATCAGAACCAGAGCCTGACTGATTCCCAGATTCTGGTACGCCTCCTGTTTTGCAGACAGCGGTGTTGGATGTGCAGCAGCAGGGCAGGATGTTTACTGCACGTGGTGATTTATGTGTTTTGTGTGCAGCAGCTGTTTCTGCAGCTCGGTGTGGAGGAAACCCGGAGTGGAAGGATCAGGTGGCCGAGAGCAGATTAAGCAGCTCTGTTGGCGTGAGACGGGTTTAGCGGCAGGCAGGCGTTTGCAGACACACCGACAGAAACAGGCGTGCGGGCTGTGGTTTCGGTTGGTCATGTGATGCTGGGCTGTCGGGCCGCCTCGTCTGCAGCTCTCTGCCTGCTCAGCATCAACAAAATGATTGTTTACATTCGACAGCTCCACTGCTGCTGCACAGACAGGCCGCACTGCCACCTGCTGGCACACTGAAGATACTACACTGGAGTTTCATGTTACAGAGTCAGAATCAGGTTTATTGCCAAGCAGGTTTTCACATACAAGGTATTTGCTTTGGTGTATTGGTGCATAAATAAAATCAAGTCAAGAATACCAATAGAAAATATGAACAAATATTATACAATAAGAAGATATCTTTTCTGAAAATGCAGAGCTTAAAATTTTTATTTAAAAATCAAGATTCCCCATAATGGATTTATAATGTCCTGAATTTTAAAGGGTTCGTTCCACCTAAATTACAAACATATCACATATTTCTATATCCTGTGCTGCTCTCTGACTCTGAGATTAGACAAAGGAAGTGACTGGAATTTTGTTCGCGCTATATTTTTGAGAAGAAATCCCTTTAAATTTGTTTTTTTAAAGAAGAGTGAAGATATATTCTGACACTTTACAGTGTAAAAATAAACCTGACCTCAAACATCTTCTTCTTCTTCTTCTTCTTCTTCTTCTTGACTGCAGTTTTCTTTTACTTATTGGCCAACATGTACACTGAGACATGGTTCTCACTGGAACTACTTTATAAAAAGTCCCCATCTGGTTATTATCCAGACATTTTGTCAGCTGTCTGGTTGTCTGCTGGTCTGTAATGGATCATAACTCCAGCTGTCTCTCTCTGCAGCTGAAGCCTGCTCCGGTCAGTGTGGCGACGGCCTCTCTGGATCCACTGTTGGTCCTGAGGAAGAGGAGGAGGAGGAGGAAGACATGGTGATGATCCCCTCCCCCATGGCCAGCCCCCCAATCCGCTACGCCTCCTGCACCTCCCTCAACTCCACAGCTGACACCGACCTGGACGGCGGGGCAGAAGAAGAGGAGGACGACGAGGACAATGAGGAGGAAGAGGAGGGCGGGTTCCTTCGTCTGGACGCCTTCTCTCTGGAGGAGAGCTGGTTCGTCACCCCCCCGCCCTGCTTCACCGGCGGCCGCGGCAGTAAGCCCGTCCTCCTGGAGACCAGCCCCCTGGAGAACCTGCTGATCGAGCACCCCAGCATGTCCGTCTATGCCCACCACAGCCCCCCACGACTGACCCTTGACCCCCTGCCGCGCTCCCTCGACCTAGAACTGGGCCTGTTGCCTGGAAACGTGCCCACCGCCCCGACGGCCTCGGGTGGGAAGGAGAAGGGCAGGCGCGCTCTGGACGGCCCTCGTCACAGGTAAAGCATTTCACTTCCTGTTGAAACAGGATGTTGTGTCTTTTAATGGCTGATTTAGAATCGCTATTTTACTCTGATGATTGATTTTCGAGATTAAGTCTCCACTAGAGTTCTGGAACCCGACCTGAACCCAACTCTGTTTTTTCAAATGTAATTTATTAAGAAATGTCTTTTTTCCTCTTTCTGAAGTCTTGTGTAGCCAGTAGTGTGCAGTGTGTTGCATTAGCCAGGCAAACGCTCAGCCAGTGATGAATGAAATAAAGCACAAATATAGCCTCAGGTCTTAGGTCGGGTATCAGTTTTAGACCCACAACGGGGTCTTGTTAAACCCAATCCACCAAAGTTGTCAAAAAGTAGATCTCCTGAGAATATCTGACTTTTTTTCATGTGTTAGAACGATTAAAGATTAGCATTAAATTCTCGTTATCTAATTCTCTAACCCACCCAGCTCCATCTAACGGCTCTCTGCTTCCGTCTTTGTCGCCCCCTGCAGGCCGGAGGTGGCAGTCGTCCAGCGTCGCTCCAGCCTCCACTCTGCCTGCTACGCTGCGGCGCTCTCCGCCCGCACCGGCCTCCTGCAGCAGCGGTCGGGTAACATCACCCAACGCACCCCACCGCTGTCCCGCAACGCCCTGCGACGCCTCAACCTGCTGCGCCCCGCGAAGGCCAGCACCATGCACCTGCACCAGCCCAGCCAGAGACACCTCAACTTCTGAGGCGTCCTGATGACGACATCATCATCATCACCATCATCATCAACAACAACAACAACAACAACAACAACAACAACAACAACCTCGGTCCTTTAAGCAGTATGGGAAACTAACACTGGCCACACACACCTCTGTTTTATTCTTCATTTATCACACCAGCAACAAGTCGATCGACGACCAGCCGTCAGTTACACCCCGATCTGTTCTGAAATCTGATTGGACGGCGAAATATCCTCCTCATCCTCATCCATCCACCCTCCTTCATACTGATGCTGAGAAGAAGGAATGTGAAACAAAAAGGTCATCACGTGTGTCCCCCCCCTCCTCCTGTCATCCATGTTTTATTCTCCCTCCGCTGGACCAGTTTGTGTCCAATCACAGAGAAGAAGAGTCGTCATGGTGACGTTCCTCTTCTTCTCCTTCTCTTTTTCTTCTTCTTGTTCTTTATGGACATCTTAACGTGTAGAATCAATGCTGTAGGTCACTTTACTCGGCGGCAGGTTCACAGCGTGGCAGGATGCTAAAGTGATGTCACGGTGATGTCACGGCGGGGTCGCGCGGAGACGGAAACAATAAGACAAAACTTTAAAGGAAAAATCCCCTCAAATAATCTGACACTGTTAAAATCAGCAATCTATAGTTTGTTGTGGTTACTTTTTTTTGGTAACTTGCCTTGTTTGTTTAGCCAAGACAGCGAGCTCCTACGTTTCCCAGAATGCCTTTTGACAACCGCTGTGAGAGAACAGGTCATTTAAAGGGACGTTCCACCGAATCAACCTGCCAAACTCAACGCACTCGTCACGGGGAGCGCCACTCACGCCGTTTACCAGGCGGGGAGGCTCTGATGAAAACATTCTGTCAAGCTGCATTATGGGAAATGTAGGATCCAGTGTTTTTTGTTTTTTTTGGACTTAAAGTCGGGATATCTCGGCTGTTCTCTTTTTAACCCCTTTAACGCAAGACATTTACTCCACATCCACTGAACGTTTAAAATACAAGAAGTTTTGCGACATTTTGGTGAAAGTTAAACAGGAGCCGGGTGTCAACACGCTGCTCTCAGAGGTTTTTCTGTGAAACTGGAGGGTATAGTGACCGAAAACTGAGAGCCAGAACAGAGAAGAGTCACTTCTGACTGAAACCCAAAACCTGTACTGTAGCTGCTTTGCCTTTTCACTCTATTTTCTGCTCTTGTAGGTAAAGAGCAGATTTTTTTTTTGTTGTTTATCTGTGGAATTGACCTCATGACACTGACCTCATGTTGTCTATACTCTGCCGGACTCGTCACCACTTCCTGTTTTCCTCAGTGTTCGAGCACTTTGATGGGATTTTTCCTTTTATTTTCCCACCTTGAAGTTTGATCTCGTCTCTCTGAAGTCCTGCATCCGTCACCTTGTTGTTAAATGCGACCGGTTCCTCTCAGCTCGTCCTGCGCCGCCGGCTGAACCTGCCTCTGACTTTGTAATTCAGTACTTTTCACAAAATCTTTAAAAAAAAAAGAAGAAAAAAGACGGTAAAAATGACTGGGTTAAATATCACTAAACGCCTTGTTTTAACGGTAGCTTTGAGATGAATAGAAATGTAAAAAAAAAACAAAAAAAAACTTCCAAAATATTTTTTTGAAAAGAAAAAAACAAATTACATATCAGTATGAAGTTGGTATATCTGCGTCTCTGGTTTCTATGTTTGGTTATGTTAGTGTGCAATCTGTCGCATGGTTGTAGAGTTGTTAGCGTGACGATGGTGGGAAAAAAGAAAATGGAAAAAGTTTTTTATTTCGTTCTTAAATGAATCTGCAGTCCACTTCTCAGGGTCACAACCAATCACCTTTACTCTTTAGGAAAATGCAGATTTACTTGACGGCTGATGATTCTTTGTGCGTGCTCGGACTTTTCCAGCTCCGTCCCAGCGAGCTTTTCCCTCGAGAAATAATCGACTTTTTAGTTTAGTTTATTTTGGTCCCCAGGACTGTGAAGATGAACTCTCGACGCTCTCAGTCGTTGGAAATCCATCGAGATGGAGAGAAACTGTTGGTCTTTTTCAGCAATGTTTATATTCTTTGCTCAAACGTTACCTAACACGGTTTTAGAAATGTACTTTATGCTTTTTAACTATTCACACTTTTCATGTTAACGTAGTTTTATGTTGAAAAACTGTTAAAATATTTAAACCAAAAAAGTAGCAATGATCTTTAACCTTTCACTAGTTTATAATACTTTATTTCTTTGTTGTTGTTTAACTTTATATGTGTTTGTTATCAGTTCTTGGCCTCGGTGCTCTGAAATGGCGGACGGTCTGATGTTTAATGCGTCTGCTGCAGGGAAAGTGGAGCCCGGAGGAAAGAAACTATCCGTCTTATAGAGCGACTGAGTCCTATGGAAGCCCATTTCTGCCAGGAAAAGAAAATACGAATATAAAATGTGTAAAAATACACACAGTGAGTCAAAATAATGAGATGCTAAGTCATTATTTTCATAATTGTGGCATTAAAGGCCAAAAATGTGACCTGCTCATCTCATAATTTTGAATTATGTCAAACTACACATATATTTCACAATTTTGACTTATTTACTCTATATATCTATATATCTATATATATATCTATATCTATATCTATATATATATATATATATAATGTCTAACATTTTGTCTCACTAAGTAAAAATTAAGTTAAATATTTTGAGTAATAAGTCACATTTTTGACTTTTCTCAAACTTTAGACTGCGTATCTCCATAATTTTTAATTACCGTGAGTGTTTTTATCATTCCTGACTTTTCACAATTTAATTTTTTTTCTCGGCAAAAATGGGCTTCCATACCGAAGCTCATATTGAAAGTTAAAATCTTATTTTTGTCTGAAGATGTGTGGAAAGTCTCAAAAGAAGTTTTTCAATTCTGGGGAAAAAATGATCCGACCTCATTTTTACAGTTATTTCAGAGTCGACTTTATCGGCCAAATCAAACACATCAACAGTAAAAGATTAAAATAAATTCAGTCATTTTAAAGAAGAAGAATCCTGTTTTAAGATATGTGGACACAATATATAAAAGTCTGTGCAGTATAAACATGAGAAAGAAAGATTTAATCACTTGTGATGGAGACTTTTTGCAGCATTATTAAGAAAGCACTAACAAACGCTTGTTGGGCGTTCGTACGGTTTCTGTAAATAATCGTATAGCTGAGTGGTTCTCTGGTGTGTTTAAGCTTTTATTTTATTTCTCTCTCTGCTATTGAGCTTTGCAGTTGTGGACGATGTTATTTTGTGTTACTACGATGTTTGTTTTTTATTTTTAAAAAAAGGCAAACTTAAAGACAGAAGGGATCGGAGGAGACGGACGGTGACGATCTCGTCTCCTCCTGCTGTCAGGAGCCTTTTTAATGTTTTATTTTGTAGTTTCTGTTCTCAGCTCATCTCTCCATCATCATCAAACTAACAGGGATTTGTAATGTTTTTGTTCAATGCCTTGAAATTTGTGGATCACGTGCCTTCCAGGTTGAAATGTTGTAATGACAATGCATCAATGAAGAACTTGAACTCCCTTTCTTTTGCTTTGTTTTTTAAACGTCCTGAGTGGACGTAATAAATAAATAAATAAACACACATCAGAAACCAGCTATGCACCACTCGGAGGAAGCTTGTTAGCCCTCGCCGCCGCCCGTCCTCCCAGCCCGTGTACAGCTTTTATAATGACTCAACAAACCAGACAGAATGATGTAGCAAAACCTCTTTTTCTCCTTGTTTGTTTAAAAGAAAAAAGAAAAAAAAGTGTGAAGAATATTTTGTGGCATTTTTATTTTTCACCATGTGTTAGATGTTTTTGGTTTTTTTGTGTAGTTTACTGGAATAATACAGCACTTTGCCAAAAAGGAAAAAAAAGGTGTAGGAATTTTAGGGTTAACATTTTATTTATCGTCATAACTGGTCTCATTCTTTGTATTTTGGATGTGTGACAGATCAATTCACTCGGTTCTGATGTCAAAAGAAATGCTAATTAAAACGTGGGGGTCATCTGTTTTCGAACTGTAATAGTTAATACATGTGATCTCTTATTAGCCTATAATAAATGTTTTCATACGCAGCTCTCTCGTCTCTGTTTCTTCAGCTTTCAATATAAGTGATCAGTTCATTTTACGTTTTGTCAGTTTGACAAAGTCATCTTAACTCAAAGTCCACTTATTAGCTTTCTGTGGAGCTTTGAACCGCATCTCACAACCTAAACATCCAACTTTTAGATATACTGTCAGTTTTAGTTGATGTAGGAGGCTCCACGTTACAGCACTCTACATTTATTTTGACAGCTATATGTTCACAGATTTGGATTTTAAAAACCTATAATGAGCATGTAAAGTATGCAGCATTGTTATAAATTAAATGAAGCCACCCAAAAGTATATATAATAGGTAGAATTAGCTCCCCTACAGCCAGCTACAACATTAAATGCTGTTGAAAACTACAGAGACAAAACAATGACAAACACATGACTGTCCAAATACTTAAAATTCAAATCTATAATAGACAGTATACTTTACAAAACACTGAAACAAAGAAAACAGTATTCAGTTGTGGTGGATTGAGTATTGAGATCCTAAAAATAAGTAAAAGCTGTGATACTACAATATAAAAACACTGTTATAAGTAAGTCCTGCGTCTTTAAGAAAAAGTACTTAAAGTATCTTCATCAAATTGTACTAAAAATATCTAAAGTAGTACAGTAGTGTGTATACTGTACATTTGTTGGAGTGTTATTACTGATGCATTAACAGCATTTTAATATTGTAGCTGGTCGAGGTGGAGCCAATATTACTACTATGCTAATAATACTAATATTACTTTATATGCTGTTGGGTAGTCTCATCTACAGCAGTGTTTCCAAATGTATAAACTGCTCATGACTATCTGACAAGTAACTTGTAAATGTACCTGTCAAATAAATGTAATGGAGTAAAAAAATAACAGTATTTACATCTGAAATGTTGCGGAGTGGAGGTATTAAAGTAGCACAACATGGTTATAATCAATTAAAGTATTTAGTACAGTACGCGAGTAAATGTTATTAGTTACTTTGCACCACCGGGTATCGCATAGTCTTATTAAATATCACAAATATCAGTTAATGATATGATGAAACTGAAATAAACGCAGCTTCAGGACTCACCGGCTGTTTGACAGCAGCTCCACGTGCTCTCTCTGTTTACATTCTGCGGAGGAAGCACGCGGCGCTCGCTGCTCGCGCTCTCATTGGCTCGGCGTCACGGAGGCCCCTCCCACAGGCGGGACTCGTACGCGGAAGCCGTTTCGGTGCCGCGAAAAAAACGGTAAATAACTCCATAAAGTGTAAATATTACCGCACATTTTCGATGTCAGACGATAAGTGAGCGTCTAACGACTCGTTAAAGTTTAACCGGAACGTACGGAAAGCGGTGTTTACTTCAAAAAACCTTCCTGCGACACGGTGTCCATTGGAAATGAACGTAGGCTCCGGTTAAACACGGTAAATAACCCGTTTAATCGCGACCCAGCGCTTCTATTTAACTGCTATATCCAGGAGAAGAGTAACTCGCTGCCATTTAAACCCTTCGGTGTTGTTCGTTTGTAAAAATCTCAGTTGAGATTTGAACATTTAGCGCGTTTCTGTGAACCGGGAACGGGCATGCGCAGTGGGAAGCGGCAGGCATACGCGGATATAAGGATTGGCGCCGGCGCCACAGCTGATGCATTCATTCATTCATCACCGAGGAGGTAAGATCACCGAGCCGGAGAGAACATTTATACTCACACATGTAGTCTTTAAAACATGTTTCTACTGTCATTAACTTTTTGGTGTTTGCATCCTGCGTTTCGATGGTAAATATCCGTTTTCCCGGCGGGGTTTTGTGTTGGTGGATTTAAATCTGGCCAAGCGAGGGAGTGCAGCCATATCTTAGTTTTTAGCTTCTATTTTACCCAATCTGAAGGGGTTTCCACAACTAGTGTAATCTACTTTACCTCGTTTGAATCTTACATGTTATCCTGGAGCTGTGTTTAGTGGTGATTAGGGGTTTTAGTGGAGTTTATCTGTACAAACACTGAGGCTGCTCTTGTAACTCTCAGAAAAGTGTTTTCAGTTAGGCTTTTGCTCTGTCGCCTGTTTTCCCAAATCAAGCAAGTACTCAGTTGTTTACATGTAAAAGCTACAGAGACCAGTTTATCTGCGTATCGGGTTTAGCTGGTTATTGTTGACCTAGTTAGCAGTTACCCGGCTAAGTTCGCTAATTACAGTAGTTCCCCTCCACATCTTAGCCTCGCGGTGGTCTCAGTTTACCCGACCATAATGGCGCTTAATGGACTCTGAAAAAGGTTTTCTTTTACATATGTTTCCCGGGAGTTTATTCTAGCAGTTGAGAGCAGTTTAAAGTCAATATCGTCGATCTTTAGCGGTCATTTCTACTAGTTTCTCCCCGCAGACCTGGAGGAAGTTTCGGGGAGGCAGGGCTCAAATCCTCCCGCTTTTGCGCTGCGGAAATTGGCGCGTCTTTAAGTTTCAATCCTCAAATAAAATTGATATTTTCACGTTTTCATACATCCAAACTACACAAATATTGCCCGAAGATGTTTGCTTCGTGGCTGAAGCCGAGAAACTTTGATTGAAAGTCAGCTTTTTCGAGCTTTTTTTGTTTGAACTCGAGGGAACAATCAGCCCCCCTCCTTTTTTTGGCTGTAGTCGCCACACTAGCTTACAGGACTTGGTTGGCTAGTTTTGATCTTTATTATCACACAGTTTGTCTCTTTTGACCTTTTTAACTTTAACATGGTGGTTATCATTGTCTTCACATGTGGCTCTTTAGCTTTGTTAGTCGACCATTATGCTTTTGTCGAGCTCTTTTGTCGGTGATCGCAAGCTAACCTCCATCTCTGTTATCTGTAGCTAACCACATCTTAGACCAGGTCTAAACTGAGCCTTTAAAATGTGGTGGTCTGTTATATCTTGGGGGGGGCCTTCTTGGTTCACAGGACCTGTGGCTCCTCCAGGACTTTCCAGGAGGCAGTTCGGCTCTTTTATATAGCATTATTTTAAGTTATTTGACTCTGTTCTGGCCTGTTGCAGGCTTGCATAACCTCACCAGGGTAGCACACACTGGTCATCCCTAACATGTTGTATACTTGTGATTATTGGGGCCCAGTGGCTCCACAACATGGCCTCAGGGCTCTCCAAGAGATCATAAGATGGTTCTAGGAGAATTTAATTAAATTATATTAATCTAAGCACCCTAATTCCTCATCCTAACTGTAGTCTGTGTGTCTGGATGTCTGCACATGTGTACTTCTGACAATAATGCATCTAAATCTCACCTGTACGCTCTTTTCTGTTTTCTTTGCAGCGCTGCCATTAATACATCAGACACAATGTTCAGACGCAGGTAAGCAGCTGGTGGTAGTTCTCAAACTGTGGTCAGGGGGCCTACAGGGGGCCTCACTGGAAGAGAGCGGCCCTCTTTACTACAGCTGGGTGACAGGGCTGAAACAGTTATCACAATATTCTTAAGAAAATATTCTTATCTTCATAATATGAAATGTATGCACCGTCTCACATTATGTTCTAATCTACTTTTAGTTTCACTTCATCTTGCTCAGACAACAGAAATGTGTGCAACGATAACATGAGCTCACATCTTCGCCAATATGATTTCACTAACCGTTTAATATAATGAATTTATCCACAAGTGTTATATTATTCACTCGCATTTAACTTCAGTCACATAAAACACTTTTGTAACTCCGGTTATCTAACACTTGTAAGGTTACAGGAACTTTGGTAAATTGAGGAAATTAACTGATGCAACAGTTTAAGTTACTGAAATCCACTTAAAGCATGTTTTGATTAATTCGCCGTACATGCTGGTCCAAGCTAAAAATAAATGACAGGTCAGTCAAACCACAGTCTTGTGATTTCCTGTCTGGGCGTAAAGCTGTGACGCTGATGTAATGTGATCTTTCTTTTCAGCGTTCGCATCACTTTGCAAGCCAGAGATTCAAACACACCTGAGCCGGCCGTCAGAGCCTCGCTGAAGAAGAGAAAGTCAGAGGTTTGTGGTATTTTAAAAAATACTTGAAATGAGTAGATATGCTGTGTGTGCTGTTTTGTTTTTTTTTTTGTGTGTTTGTTTGTTTTTTGTAGATTATTATTATAGTTTAGTCTCAGGTTTATCCTGTTTTATCTCACCAGTTCATTTTGATTTTCTTCTCCAGCCTTCCAAGAAAAAACTCCAACCTGTTGCCAAGAAACAAAACTATGAAATACAGGTCAGTGTGTCCACATGAAACTAACTCTAAATAATTGTGTGTGTCTATAACTGATAAGAGCTGAGACCGGGATGTGTTGTTACTAGTTTATCTGTCCCCCTCCCTTCCACTGCGTCCTGCCTTGTTTTAACACTAGTTTCATTCTATATGAACAGCGTCCCTTTTGTTATACCCTTTTTCATATGTAAAATGCTGGGTTTTGTTTGCATTGTTTTTATCTGTTTCCAGTGCCTCTATGCTCTGAACACAGAACCTCATGCTAGTTATTGTATTAGATTTATCTGGATGAGGAGAGGTCTGAAGGAACAGGTCAAAGTGACTCAGGAACTTCTGCAGTAACTTATTTTCACCACAAGGCGTCACCAGTTAGCTTCACTGGAAAATTACATTCACGGCACAAAGAAACTTTTTTCATTTATAGCACATTTAATTACAGGTGAGCTTTAGATTTAAAATACATGCAGAAACAAATAGTTGAACAGAAAAATATAATGAATAAAGGGAAAGAAAACAATAACAAAGAGAGAAATGCAAGGAAATAAACACCCACCCAAAGACGATAAGACGTGCAGTAACTAATCACAAACCTGAAAAATCAAACTTCCCACACTAATATGGGGACGTTGTTGTAGCAATATTATTTGCGTGCGTAGAGTCGTGAAACCGTATCTCGGTGTTAGAGTAAGAATAACTTATTCAATTTTATTTATATAGCACCAAATATAACCGACGTTATCTCAGGGAAGTCTGCAAATAAATACTATATAGAGTCCAGTCTAGACCTGCTCTATATGAAGAGACCCACCATGAGCAAGCACTAGGCGACGGTGGCAAAGAGACTCGCCTGTAGCTGTGGAGTTAAATCAAGTATCCAATATGGATACTGACCATGCTGTTGGCCACACTGCTGGTCTGAACCATCTCTTTTATTCATGTTTTCTTGTCTTGTTTTTTCCAGAAGTGTTGGTCGGAGGACGGAGCGAGTCCATGTGTCCTCATCGAGACCCCCCACAAAGAGCTGGAGCCTGCAGATCCGTCCAGCTTCAAACAGTACAGATTCAAGAACCTCTTCATCAAGGCCTCCCCCATTCCTCGCCTCAGGTAACTGTTTTTACACCTCAGTGAGGCTGCTATTGCTTTGACGTTACTCCACCCGATTCTGTATTCAGAGTTTAATGCCCTCGTTCACCATTAAGTCTTTTTTTTTAGTTGAGACTTGCAGGGTTTCTTCTCGATTCGAGCCCAACAGCTGATTAAAGTTACAAACTCAGGAAGAACACTTAATATCATTGAACTTGAAGACTTCACATACAATCATAAAGGAATTAAATGTTTGAAAAGGGTAAAAACCAGCCTCAACTCCTGTTTTCATCAGACAGAAATAACATTAAGTAGAAATGTTGGATTTGCATTCAGCTGAGAGATGAAACCAAGATGGCTCATCTTCGAATGATCAAAAAGATGGTTAACACCTGGTGTTTCGCTTCCAGCTGGGCCAGTTCAGACGACGTGTGGATCAAAATGCTCAACAAGGAGCTGAAGTACGTTCATGACAAAAGCTACCTGCAGCGGCACCCCAAACTGCAGCCCAAGATGAGAGCGATTCTGCTGGACTGGCTGCTCGAGGTGAGGAAGCAGCGGACGCGAAATATTAGTTTCAGTTTCCCCTTTTGATTGTGTGTATTCACAGATGTGTGAAGATACAGGAACTCGTGACTTCCGCCATTTTAAACCACCAGCTAGGTGTTAAAACTGTATGTGTGCGTGCAGGTGAGTGAGGTGTACAGCCTCCACCGGCAGACGACCTACCTCGCTCAGGATTACTTCGACCGCTTCATGCTGACTCAGGAGAACGTCAACAAAGACTACCTGCAGCTCATTGGAATCACGGCGCTCTTCATCGCCTCCAAGATAGAGGTGAGTCCCTCATCATCCTCCACTCGACACCTAACCACAAACACTCTCATACTGCTCTCATTCTGATCGGAGCGTTTACATGTCACAGAAGTGTTAAACTCAAACACGAGTCAAGTTTTTATTAGTTTGAGCAGTCAATCAACATGCATGACGAATTCATATGAACCAGATCCAGAATGCACAATAATATTAATAAATGACTAATGCAGATGTAACGAAGAAATACAAAGTTGGGACAAATTTAAATTTCTATCATCTGTTCGAAAGGTTTTTAATAACTTTGTTCTCTTCAGGAAATCTACCCTCCCAAAATCTACGAGTTCGCCTATGTCACCGATGGCGCCTGCGACATGTGGGACATCCAGCGCACAGAGCTGCACATACTGAAGGTACGACAAGACGCACAGTTCAGGAAACTCATCACATCTGTTCGGCCATTCGTTTTAGTTTAAGAAAGAAAGAACATTTACTGCAGCACAAATTATACTGATGATGTGCCAGAATAAAAATTTACAGTACGATCTTAGCTGAATGTGTCTGGACCCTGGGCCCTATTTTTACATATTTTGGGGTCTAAATGACATGAGCTGGTCCAGTAGATCGCCTCAGCCACAACGTAATCCTTTAGGACAGACTTTGATGGGCTCAGTTGCCCACAAGGATTACGTTGCTGCCAGTGGAGGCGATCTACTGGACCAAAACTTTTGGTAACGTAATCATTTAGACCCCAAAATGTAAAATAGAGCCCAGGTTTTAAAATGCCCTTTACACACTCATGACATTGAACTACTGAAACTTTATTCTAAAACAATATATTCAGGAAGTTAACAGAATAACCAGAGGACGGTATTACAGGCCGTACTTCGTGTGTTGACCTATATGTTGTTGGTGTCGTCCTGCAGGCGCTGGACTGGAACCTGTGTCCGGAGACGCCCATCTCCTGGCTGAAGCTGTACGCTCAGGTGGAAGCCCAGACGGACGGAGAAAACTTCCTGGTGCCGCAGTTCTCCCAGGAAACCTACATCCAGATCACGCAGGTACCGTCACACCTGCATCACTAACACACCTTTGTAACGTTACGATCCAGGCTGCGTCTGAAGAACGCACCGTACTGATCTTTGACCCGTGTGTTGCAGCTGTTGGACCTGTGTATGATGGACGTCAACTCGCTGGACTACAGCTACAGCGTTCTTGCTGCAGCTGCCTTCTGCCACTTCTCGACGTTTGACGTCGTCCATAAAGTCTCAGGTAAGTTTTTTTTTTTTTTTTTTTTTAAATAAATAAATAAATAAATATATAATTTTTACTTTTGGTAACTTAAATTATCAATGACACAACTTTGGGTCTCGCCTACTTTAATGAGCTTTTATCTTAAGCATATTTTGGTTTTATAGATTTTTATTCATTCTGTAACCAGCATTTCTGTTTTTTTGATAAATTAGAAAAGTGGAAACTGTTATTGAGCATCAGATGTTGCTGGAGGTGAAATGGTTTTCTTTAACTCTGAATCCTAACCCGTCCACCTGTGCGTCCATCAGGCCTGACGTGGGACAGCGTGGCTCCTTGTGTTCGGTGGATGAGTCCTTTCATGGACACGCTGCGATCCGAAGCCACGCCTCAACTCAAGAGCTTTGCCAGAGTCAAAGCAGACGACCGACACAACATCCAGACGCACGTGGCCTATCTGGACCTGCTGGTGAGCAAAACGCACACATCTTGGAGTGACAGCTAGGCATATGAGTACAAGTGCTTTTTGGATACCTTGCATTTTATTTAGACAAAGTTCTTGTACAGCTCAGTGTTTCAGTCTAAAATTGGCAAAAGTGTGATTATCTGACCAGATATTCAATACCAACTTTTGGTCCTCATCTGTTGTCCAATAGTCGCTGCACTTTTTGTCCCGTCTCAAAGCAAATAAGAGAATTTACCGTGCCATTACTGTAGTTTAGTTAAGAGACTTAACTAGTTTATCTTAAACAATATTCACGTGCCGACATGTATGTAGAAAGAGTTCTCACTAATCATTCCTCCTGTCCTTACTGGCCATGAAGGGATCCCTTCCTAATTCAAACTACCCTGTTAGAGACTGAGTCCTTGTTCTGTGCTGGGTCGACGCAAAGAGGGACTTTCATACAAAAAAACTTTAGAACAAGGATCGTGGATTCACGCTAGGAAGGGATGGCGTCATGGCCAGTATGGAGAGGAGACGGGACAGTAGCTGTGTTTCCGTAAACTTGTATGGAAACAGCAAAACGTGATGGCACTTGCTCACCTGCACAAAAATGTTGTTTGTTTTTCTCTGCTCGCTTGAGGTGAAGCTTGAAATTTGACATTACCCTTCTTTAGTTGGCAAAAACATCTGTGATAAGAAAATGTGACTCGCCAAAGTGGTTCGCCTCGATTGGAAGAATGAAATGGTAACCCTGAGAAACCAATCGGCAGATTTAAAACACCGCTTGGCACAACAATTGAGATTTTTAATGGTTCAGCCCGACAGATCTAAATGCTGCAGTGGCTAACAGGCAATTTACTCAAGCAAGGCACTAACGGCACCAGGGTTTGGTCTGTGATACATCACTTGATGCAGTTTCAGGCAGCAAATCCTGCCTTTTTAAACATACCATAATAAGTAAAACATTTCTTAATCCTTCTGTGATGTTGAATTTTTCATCTCTGTCCTGCAGAGGAAAGCTCAGGAGCGTGGGCTCGACCGCCTCGACTGTCAGCTGTCGCCCGTCGCCGTGGGAGCAATCCTGACTCCGCCCAGCAGCACAGAGAAACCAGCCAATCCCTGAGCAGGACACGACCAGCGAGGAGGAACGAGACACGCTACCTCTCCAGTTTGACCTGAAGTGACAGCCGACCTTTCAGACCACATCAGCTTGTCAAACGGGACTTTATTTTATTTTATTAGTTTGGAAAAACTTCATGTAACACTAAGTCAGGACTCTGGTTCCTGTCTGTTCTTTGTATTATTTTGGTTTTAGAAAACTGGACCGACAGGAATTACAGTTCTCAGGCAGGTAATCCAACAACAACCTGCAGGTTAACTAGTTAGTTTTTGGTCTGAAGTGAAGCGGGCACAATAGCCAGCCGTCTGTGGCTTTTTTTTTTTTAAATAAACTGTTGGTTTAGAAACATTTGGTACCTGTGAGGTATTATCTGGGAGTTTTTACTGGTGCTATTCTTCAAATGGTGCTTCAGTCAGATTCTCAGGGAAGTGGAGATGAGGCGTTTCTCATTTCCACATTTATTACAACGAACATTTCATTCCACTCGGTCTGAACTGGGGAAATTAAAGTGGTGTTTGCACCTAAAATCCCTTAAATTGGTTGTCAGAGGATCAAACAATGTGACTTTCTCCATGAGCCACAGAAACGGACACTTGATTTTCTGTATTAACGTCCTGAAACCTGCAGGTCTGGCTCTATATTTCCCTTTATATTTTTTATTATAGTTGCACCATTTTGTTACATTCCTGGAAGACTTGACTTGCATAGGAAAACTGCTTACAATTGTGCAAAAGGTTTTGCTTTTTCATTTTTCAATGCTGTATTTATTAAGCCTTAGCATGTACAAATAAAATGTCTGTTCATATGTAAAAAAAAAAAAATCTTTCAGCGATGGGTGAGCTCAGTTTGATCACCACCAAAGGCAAAAGCTATTTAAGATTTTGCTCTGTGCCACCTGTTGGTTATTACAGTTCCTCGTTAAATGTTGTACACTAGCCTGTCCTGTCTTAGTGCCTTTTTAAAAAGAAAGATGAACTGTACGGCTACTTAATTTAAACTCGAGCGAGCCAAAAGGCTCCTGAGAGATCGAACAAACCTGTGACTGTAAAACTCGATGGAGACTCTGCAGTGAACAAACAACCATGGAAACTCTGTAGATGCTAAAGAATGAATGTTTTGTAAATGGAACAATTCGGAAATGTGTAATTTTCATTTATATTAGACTTTAAATAAATGAAATGTGATGAGAGTTTGGTCTGTGACTGCCGGACGTCCAGAGGAGAAGCTCCATGTTTGTTTCTTTTCTAACTTTTTATATATATATATATATATATATATATATATATACACACACGTCAGTCTGGTAGAAACATGTGTTTCTCATTCGTCGGTCGGGTTGATGGTTCTCAGATTGCTGCGTGACATTTTGGACAGATGGAGGGTGGAGGATAACTGTTGCTCACCCCCCCCTCCCCTCTTTATTTAAACCATCTGTCCTGACTCTGGGGGTCTGAGGATCTGGTCTGGCACCAACACATCAGCTACTCGCGAGCTCAACAGCCCTGAAAGGATTGACAGTAAAGTTATTCACACTTGATCAGTAGGGCTGCACCCGACTCAGACTGTCGAGCAACGTTTTATTAAACTGCCAGATTTTTGAACAGGGTTTGGTGGGACGTTCAGGGCGACAAACGGCAACAAACTCCAGATGTGCCAGCTCACGTTAAGGCTGCACACGCTAGCTCACTATAGCTTATATATATATATATATATATCTCTTTACATGGAGTTTATTTCTAACCTTTTCTTCTTCTGTTTCGCTCCAGCCTCCTGAGGCGACTTCTACCAGCTGATCAGCCTGCTCAGGCCCCAGTTGGTACGCCCCCACCCTCAGGCGGCGCTGTGGGCCGAACAAACCCTCCACCACCGACCCACATCAGCCCCAGAGAAACACCTTTAAAACAACCTTTCAACACAGCAACAAAGACACGAAAGACACAAGACACTACCGGTTTATGTTTTTGGAGGGCGTCACTTTCCCTCTGACGGGCTGGGATTTGAACCAGCAACCTTCCTCCCTCCTCTTCCTCCCTCCTCTTCCTCTCTCTGTATTTGACAGACGTCTGAAGCCAGATTATGGCAGTTCAGGCCGACAGTGAGGCCGTGGGACTGAGCTGACGGTGTCGGATGTCCTGTCCACTGTTTCATCAGCACTGGGAGCAGAAGAGGAGTCGTTATGATGATGATGATGATGATGATCCTGACCTTGTTTAGAAACTCGTCTTGGGAGAAACTGGATCTTTGTAATGTTAAAGTGGTCTCATCTGATCGTCTAGGTGAGCTCGGAGGTGATCATGTTTACACGCCGCCATTTATTTAATGACACGCAGCGAGATTCAACCTCTTTTACCTTCCGTCCTATTACACATGTGATCTGATGCTCCTCCGCGCCGCTGCACATTTACATATCCTTCCACTCGCGCTCCACTGACTAAGAAGTTTCGGCTTAATTAAACTCGTTTGCACGTGGTGAAATCCCATCACGCGGCATGATGAGATGAGCCCGGTCCAATAAAATTATTTCTAAAATAATTGTAAGAAATGAATCTGAATTCTGTTATGTTTGGTTTTGTAATAAATTCATGTTTGAGCAGTCATGTGACTTGGCACGTTGTGACGCGTGACGTTAGATGCGAGTTCCCTCTCTTTTGTGTATTCAGTGACTCAGCTAGCTAGTTTTTCCTGTTATACAATAAGTACAGCTTCAGTTAAACAGTTAAAGCGCCCGAGACTACCAGCCAGCAGCCGTCACGGAGAGGCAAACAGCCACGGGCAGCTCTGGAATAGCAAGCCAAGCTAACTCGGGGCCGCCAGCTAACACCGCGGCAGAGCGGCCTCCGGTGCCAGGGCCGTCACTGGGTAAAGATGGTGATCTTGGTGAGAAACACTGTAGTCCCAAGCAGCCTGCTTTATCCGAATTCCCCACAAAAAATATTGGAAAAACAAAACGATCATATTCCACTTCTGCCTCCTCTGAGAGACGTTTTTGGGAGAAACAAGGTTTTCATCACATTGAGGACGACATAACAGCAAAGCTATCACCTGAGAAGACAGTGGACATATACGCCACGTCTACTTCTACACTAGGTAGGACACTGGTTTTTTAGTGTACACACACATATATATGTATATATATATACACACGTTAATATTTTGATCATTTTTTAATTGTGTCCAACATATAGCCTTGAACTTGTTTTGTCACTGACCTGTTGTCAGCTTATTTTCAATAAGTTCAGTTTTTATTTTGTTATTGTCTTGTGTTCATTAAAAAAACTGCTTATATGGCTTAATGTGTTAAGCATGCCTTAATGCACTTGTTCTGAAAGGTGCTACACTAATAAAGTTTGATTGATTGATAATGGGGATCCAAATAAATAAATAGATAAATATACATACAATATTTATGAAATAAATGAACTTTATTTGCTTTAGTGACAGAAGTTCACGTCTCTGGACGAACACGTGACTGAAGTTTGCGTTTTAGCTGCTCAGTTCCGTGTTATTGGAACCGACAGCTGATTTCTATTGATTCCAGTCAGTGTGTGTGTGTGTTTACTCTTGTGCATACATGCACTTTTGTGAGGACCAATTTGTTTTAGACTTTGAGAGAAGAACGTTTTAGGGGAAAACAGGCCTTTTTCACAGCAGCCATTTTGACTTGTCACAGCAGGAAAAGCACAGGTGTTACTGATAACATTAACGACGGCTCTGTTCTGTGCAAGTGTGAGCCAGCAGGCACATATACCTGTTATTTACACCTTTGATTTTCCTACTATGACGTGTCAAAATGTCTTCTGTGAAAAAAGCCCATCGAGGACACGTTCACTGCCCATAAAGCATGAAAGGTGATTCTGTAATGTATTTAAAATGAATATATCATTAACAGACACGTACTTCCTGCGGTTAGAGGAGCTCTTCGTCCTCAGCTTCATGTGCCTCACCTGTCCAGGTGAGCTCCTCATGCTACAGCCGGCTCACCCCCATCCAGCTCCAATCCAGTCAGCCTCGACTCACGTTAGCACAGGTGTGACGGGGATTTACCTTCTCAGACACGTCATTCAAAAACTCAACATGCTGCTCTGGAGTTTTTACCACTAGCTGAAGAAACGGCACAAAGGCTCCCTGATGAAGACTAAAAACCATCTTCTCCGTTTCTGGTCCAGGCTGTGAGGTCGTGACGGCGTTTTTTCCAGCTCAGGTTGAGTTCCTCCTCTGAATGCTTCCTGATGGAGGACTCTGAGCAGCGTGACCGATTGATTGGAGGCTGCAGCCAACATGTCGCCTGCGTGCAGAGCTGCAGAGACCATCAGCAGGAACAAGATGAGGCCCGAAGCAGCAGCAGCTGCGTGAGCTGCAGAGGACCGAGGCTAAATTTCAAAAGCCAAAATGTCAAGTTGATTCTTGCGACCTCGGGGGCTAAGTTCTACCCGACATGTGTGACGGAGAACAAGCTTCTCGTGAAATGCCGCTGCTTCCTGTCAGTTTAAGAAGGACGCACATGGTCAGCAGATTAAAATGACTGAATTATGGGTCCGATCTTCTCTGCTGGTTTCCCACTCAGTAAGTAAACCTCCATGATCTGGATCTTAAAAACTAGAGGGACTGAAAGGTTTCAGGAAGTAGAATATTTAAGATGTAGAATCAAGACAATGACCCGTTCAAATGTTCTAAAAAATGTGATTTTAATTGGAAACAAGTGGAATTATCACAATATTCACTATTGCTCATTTTTGCAGGGTACAAAGGGTTGTTTTTCTTTTTCCCCACCAAAAATAAAACTGGGTAACTAAATGTTTTAGTGCATTCCTCCACCTCAAACACTCTGAATTTCCTGCTCCACAAAGATTACAGCAGAGTTTTCACTGTGATAAGTCAAAAAAGTCATACGGAGAAACTAAGATCTGATCTCCCACAACTGGACGTGATGTTAAAATACGAACTCACTTCTTAATTCCTCCGCTCAGAGAAGCTGGGAGGGTGAATGACTTTAGGTGGGTACATTAGAGAAAGAGGAACTTGCAGCTACACACATTTTGTGTATGTAAAATTACAAATAGTCAGCCAGTAGAGATGTGCACTCACAGTACAATTAAACAGACATGCTTAGACAGATGCAGAGTGCTTCATCAAACCTTCTCCATGTCCAGCTCAGAAACATGTAACTTCCAGTGGTTTTAATCAGACGACAAATGCTGACGTCTATAAATAAAATCTAATCTTTACTCACGTAGCGACGTCTAATATGTGATATCAAAGTTATCTTCAACATAAAATACAAAAAAGTGAAAACGTCCTGTCACCCGCTTCCTCTCCTCTTCCTCTCTGTCATCAAAGCTTTAATGAAGCGCTCAAAGACAAAACTCGTGCAGACACTTTCCCCACTTTAGACTTTTCAAAACATCATGTACGTTTTTGAAAGCTGCAGAGGGATTTCCTGAATGAGGCCTGGTGTCTGATTTGATCTCTAACGGAGAGGAGAACGCACCGAGGAACCCCCCCCCCCCCCCCCAACATATTGATCTCAGCAAATTGTTGTTTTATTGTAAACAGTAAACGGGCTGCAGACTGAGGCTTTTAAAGCAAGGCATTAACAGTGGCAGGTTCTCAGGTTCAAGTCCCAATGCGAGCGTGAAAGAAATCAATCATAGCAGGCATAAAACAAATAATAATAATAAAAACATACTGAAGAGCCAAACGAAAGCAAATGATCAATGAGTAATTATGAATCACTGTTTGAACATGGATGGACAGCAGAGAAGTGGTTTATTAAGTGTCCATATGGATCTTTGTTTCTGCAGTGAAAACTGTGAAAGGGTCAGTTAAACCAAAGTACATTAAATCAATCAATCAATAAATAAAAAGCTGTTCACACTGAGGTCTGTGGAAATCTCAGGAGGTTATCTCAAAAACCCGAAACCATCTGCACAGCTAGATGCCGCTAGAGGTCAGCGAGAAAATGTTTTTGTAATTTGGATGAACTGTTTCTTTAAAGGAACTTTAAAAGAACAAATCTTTGAAACCTTTTGGTGGATTTTTAGAATAAACTGCGGCGGCTCCTGTAAGTGACGTATTAATGTCCACAGTGTGTCCCAGTGGAAACAATGGAGGTCAAAGGTCAACTGAGTGGTCCAGTGGAAACAATGGAGTGAACCAATCAGAGCATTTGACTGATCACAGGTGCCTCAGAGATTATTGATATGACAAGGTCTCATTGTTTCCACTGTGCGATTCATCTTTATATATACTGTGTCAAAGAAACGGACTGTAAATACTGAACACATGAAACATAAAGCGTCTGTAGTCGAGCGTTTTCTGAAGAGCCTGTAGTGCAGAGCCGTGGCGGAGTTTTTAGGTCATTTCTAAAACTCTTCCTGTCAACGCCGACATGCCAAACAAGCCGAGAACTAGTCTAATCTCTTCTTCTTTGTCTTCGTCCTCTTCAGCATAAGTGCCAAAATTGAAAAGGGCTTAATGGTGTGCCAGACACCACTCCCTATCAGCATAAGCTGATTCTTACCGCCACTGTAGATGATGCTATTTCTCTGCTTTATTAACTGTTGTTGTTCCACTGACACATAGGCCTACAAGTTATAACGGCAAAAATTAAATAAGACTACAGCCGTGTTTATGTGACGCGGGGCTCCGGCAGATGAGCTACATCAGATGTCACATTTATGCTTAACGCGCTCATCCGTTGCAGTATTCTCCAAAACACCAGGGGGCGTACAAAAGAAAACATTCTGTGAATAAGCAAGAAGTCAACGAGTTGTACCGGAACATTGTCGTAATCCAACATGGCTGCACTCGCTGCACTGGGGCTCGTTGAATTTAACTGTCTTTATGTATTAAATGTGCCGTCGGTGAGACTGTACTTTGAGCTAAATGCTAACGTTAGCATGCTAACATGCTGATGTTTAGCAGGTTTACCATGTTCACCATTTTACTTTAGTGTGTTATCATGCTAATATTTGCTAATTAGCAGTAAACACAGAGTGCAGCTGAGGCTGATGGGAATGTCTTTAGTTCTGCAGGTGTTTGGTCATAAAAGTGTTGGACACATTAAATGTTGACCTGATGGTGGCGCTAGCTGAAAGTTATTACAGTTCATCCTCTCTGGACTCTGAATGTATGTCAATCCGTCCAGTAGTTGTTGAGATATTTCAGTCTGAACCAAAGTGGTGGACGGACAGATCCATATTGGCACGCCACAACATTTTGACATTTGACGTAATGGCCGTTAGCATGTGGCTAGTGTTTATGGTCAAAATAACATAGTAAGCCACTTTTCCTTTTCTGTATCACTTTCCTTCATTTCACACAAAGGTGCATAAGCGCCACCCTACAGACATGTCTTCTGTAGCTTCTGATTGGTTAATAATTCATTTCCAGTACAGTTTATGTGACACATTCTGTTTCCCTGTTGCATGGGAACAGATAAATGTGAAACGGATTATAGAATATTTAGTGTGAAAGCTCTGTGTTAAAGCTACATCAGGTTATACAGCAGAGCTGTTCAGGATAAATATTGAAAAAAGGTTTCTGTGGAAAACAGTCTCACCTTTTTATGAAGCACTGCCTGACCTGCACAGCACACCTGTGTGTTGTGTAAATGACCCGACAGAGAGGATCACGGGTCATCAGGTTTGATTTGAAAAGGGTCTCACGGGGGTCAGAACCATGATGGGAAATGGTACAAAGTTACCCACAAACCCCTTCTGTGAGTCACCTTTACGCTCTCTCTCTCTCTCGCTCCATCACCTGACTCAGCATGTCGGTGGGCGTGTCCTGCAGCTTGTCAGTCAGACCTGTTCCTGCTACCTGATTGGTCTCTCTCCTCCTGGTTGGGCGGCGCCGACGGAGCCACATGGAGTCTTTCTGGGCGTCTCTGTACCAGTCAGTCTGATCCATCCTCCGGTGGAGACAGTCCGGGGAAGCTTGGCGCATCATCAACATCATCTGTGCGGGAAAATATTTGAACTGAACTGAGAGAGAAATACTCTGAATATTATATTTTACTGTCACTTCTACTGATGTTGCTACATTTTTACCGGAGGAGAAAATACTGTTATTCTTTCACTTGTGCGTAAAAGTCTTTTTGATTGAATAATGAATTAACTGGAGAGGAGTATGGGCTTCATGCTGTTACTGATATTTTCCCTTTGAGCTGTTTTTCCTTCACTCACCGAAGCGGATTTAGGAGTTAACGAGAGATTTTATACGTAAATCACAGTGCTTTTCTGCATTAGGGAACTTTGCTCTTTCCCGCAAAGAAATATTTATTTTTACGCGTAAAATCCTTTTAAATTGGATCACTACAAGAGACAGATACGCTCCTGTGGCTCCGGCGGACACTTTGCTGTCTTCTCCAACTGAAACGGGTTTGATGGAAACATGACCAGAGCTGCAACCGGAGCGGTTCTCGTGCACAACCTCCTCTTCCACCTGCTCCCGCTGCTGCTGCTTCATGCCTCACCGGTGTGTCTGTCCGCGCAGCCCGGGCATCCAGCGCGCTACTTCGGACAAATAGCCGAGAACTCCCCGGCTGGGACGCCGGTGGATGGGGTGCTGCTGCCGCTCGGAGCCGGAGGCTGCCCCGGCTCGGACCTGAAAGCCAGCCTGATGGGGGATTACGCATCGGATTTTAGACTCGTTCGCTACCGCGGGCACCGGGACCACCGGGGGCATCTGGGTTTGGTCTCCGCCAAAGCTCTGGACCGGGAGTTTATAGCGATGTACGAGCTGACGGTGGAGCTGCCGCCGCCGTGTCTGAGGAGACCGGCCGCTGTCCAGGTCGAAGTGTCGGACAGGAACGACAATACCCCCCGGTTCACCAGCAGGAACCAGACGGTTGAAGTGGACGAGCTGACGCCGCTCGGTACCGAGCTGGCCCGCTTTGACGCGAAGGACGGCGACGCGGAGAGGAACGGACGCGTCACTTTTTACGCGTCACCCGAGTCTCACCTGCTCCACGTGGTTCCACAAACAGGGCAGGTGAGGCTGGTCGGGTCCCTCCTGGGTGTCAGCCAGGTGACTCTGCGCCTTTACGTGAGTGACGGCGGCGATGAGGCGCTGATCGGTGAGCCGGTGTTTCTGCGCATCAACGTCAGCCGCTCCAGCAGAGCGCGGCGGAGGCCCCGGGCTCTGTCCGAGGAGCTGACCTACACCGTGACCGTCCCGGACCACGTCAGAGTCGGGGACCTGGTGTTCACGGTGCCGGACCAGAGGTTCGAGCAGCGGTGGTTCGAAGTGATATCTGAGGCCGACTCGCCGGTCCAGATCGAGCGGGACTCGGGGCGCCTGTACTTGGCGCGCAGCCTGCGGGAACCCGCCGAGGTGGTGGTGAAGATCCAGAACCTCCGAGGTAAGAAGAACGTTTTCTTCTCGTGCGTAAAAGCGCAAACGGGACGGAGTTTACAGTCTGCAGAGTCCTGAGGGCGGGTTGAGAGTCTGGTGCTGCAGCAGCAGTGCGGTTTAACGTGTTGGATTTATTTAACGTTTAATTCTGACGGTTTACTGCTCAGTTTGGTAATCTCTGCTCATTTATGAAATTTAAGTTTGTGTGTGTGTGTATTTGGATTTGATCTGGGGTTGGTGTGTTTCTTGCTTCATTTATTAACACAAGTTAAAGTTGTAGAGAAGAAAATGCTTCAAATCTTCTGCTCCCAAAACCTGCGATTTTAAACGTCTCAAGGCAGAAGAGATCTTGTGAGAGGAGGTGTCAGCCACTCTTAAAACACTCCCAGCCTCTTCTGTCATCTTAAATGTTCCTGTCTGCTTTAAAAAAGATAAGTTGTGGGTCAAACGTGCTGCTTTGATACCGGAGATGATCTATACGTTGGTTTGACTGGAGGGAAAGACAAACTGTGGCGCTAAACCAGAAGGAAATCCGTGTATGAAAAGTTAATCCAGCGGCTCTGATATTTCTTTAAATAGAATTTGTGCAGGGCCTTCACCAGGAGTTTACAAGTCAAGTGGTGGGGTCAAAGGTCAGAAGTAATGGACAGTGAACAGGCTGCAACATGTAGAAACAGTGACTTTAATGCTCTTATTATGTTTTTTCTATAGTTTGTAACAGCGGCAGCAGTGAGTTTCCTTTAAGGACTGAGTGGCGTTTATTCATTGAGGTGTGTGTGTGTGTGTGTGTGTGTG
>LKNJ01001007.1:0-20554 GCA_002120245.1 Maccullochella peelii
CTGCTGTCAGGTATCTGATCTCTGTTTGTGTGAGAGCAGGCGAGGCTCCTCTTAGGTTACCGTTTCTCTGTAAAGGAAACTGAAACAAGCTTTACAGGAAGTTTGATAATACAGCTGTTTAGATAAAACTTCCTTCTGTATTCCAGCAAAGAAAAGTAGTACACCCTTTCAGTGTTGGTTATGGTTTATCAGTCATGCGCCTATAGAAATGTTACAAGCCGATATATATTTTTTTTTTTGCAGTTTTTAGTGGAATGATTCTGTCATCCATCTGTGTCATCTGTGAATTTTATGAGCAGGTTTATATGGAATATTATATCATTCTAAAAGGTGTACTTGAAAACAGGGTTTTGTATCTGTAACCGTAGTTTTGAAAACGTGTGCATTGACGTTTGTTTCTGTAAGCTTAGTTTTGTAGACTAGTACGTTTTGTTTTCTGTCTGCAAACTCTGTTTTGCAAGCCTGTGCATTCAGACTCAGGCTTGCAAACTCACTTTCACAATCTGGGTGGCAAGAATACTTACGCACGTGTGCATGCTTACGGACTTTTGACAGGTTTACAAAACTATGATTACAGATACAAAACCCTGTTTCCAAATACACCTTTGATATAATATTCCATAGGTTTAGGACAGAAACTAGCCTGTGCATGTCTAAGTTTGGACCTAGAAGATTTGTAGTATTGCCTGGCTTATTATTAGCCAGTATTCACCTATCGCAGATCAATTTCAAATTGCAGTACATGCATGTTTTATGGGCTGCATTTTTGTTTGTGTTTCGCTACTTTTATTAATTCAAGTTGTCATTGTACTGTTGTAATTTCCATTTAAGGTCACTGTTCATTATTAACAGTCATGTTATATTTACCATGACTGTCTTTTTAAATACTAAAGTTTATTGTTCTACTGTACAATGTCTTACCCCAGTACATGGAATGGAATATGTACTTTATTTATTTATTTATTTATTTATTTATTTATTACTGTCAGATTTGTATTTGTTGTAATCCGATATCAATATCGGCCACAAAAATGTGATGAATTCTGCCATTTTGCCTTTATTGGACAGTGCACAGTAGTGTGTGCCAAATAGTTCAAGATGTTTAAGATTAAAAACAGTAAAAAACAATATTGGACCAATACTGACTGTTCTTCAAAGCTGATGCCACCAGATATCAATAGTAATCTTAACTCTATCTGTGTTGTGTAACTATGATGTTTAATAGCACTGTTCAGCTGCCTGCACTGCTGCAACTCTACCAGCAACCAGCAGGAGATGCTGTCACACACGTAGTTGGTCTCGCACACCTGGAAGGTATCAAGCCTGGAGCTTGTAAAGTCTTTCTGTCAGTGCTGCTTTTAAAGCCCATTATAGTTTACATTTAGAAACACACCAAACAGCAGATCAGCGGTCTCTTTGTTTGTATACATAAAGCACATGGTTCAGTGTGGGGAGACGTGAGAAGATGTTTTCAGTGTTTGTTTGTTTCTTTACTATAAATCATCTAAACCAGGGAAGTACTTCCGCTTTTCCCAGAGAAGTGGATTCATGTGACACCTCCATAAGCACGCACACACTCACTCGCTCACTCGCACACACACACAGATAGATCTCTTTGATATCCTGTATGGAGGCTTTGGTATTCCCTTTGGGAAAGGCAGAAAGAGAGTCAAAAAACACAAAGGAAACCTTTAGTTTCTCTGTGGTTACCACCCACATCTTTCACATGGGCAGAACAAGTGTACAATACATCATGCAAATGATGCTGTATAACAATGCTAAATACACTGATAATTCAGTGAAATTCAGTCATATTTTTTTGTTGAGAAATTAATTACTATTAAGCAGCAGGATTTGACCAACCATCCTCCCTAAGCACTTCAACCCACTACATGCTAATTTAGCAAACTTACGACGCACAAGATGTCTCCTTGTGTTCCCCTTTGATATAATTATATTACACAAATGTTCATACACAGCATATCCTTCACTCTGCACACTTACTGCGGAGGAAAAAGACCAGACAGTGATGCGTTAAATATAATGCATCCAGTGAGTCATGCTACTTCTATTCATCATGTTTGTGTGTTATGAAAGACCTTGGACAGCTGCGCGGAACGCTATCAGGGGTCAGCCAAGCAGCCCTATACTCCGCCTGCCAATACATGACACCATCTTGGCTCCTAGAAACATCAGCCCTGCCATTGGCTTTCTGTCACTCCATCCCCCATCTCCTCAAAATGAAGATCTTTTTCTCTGAGAAGGCCATGTCCCCAGCAGGGCAGCAACTCTGTAATAAAGGAACATGCCAAGTTATGTCGGCTCAAACAAATGATGGTTGGCTCAGTCTGCATGAATTCAGGGTTCACTTGGAAGGCAGCATCTTTTAAGAAGAATCTTCGAAGGGGAGGGATTGGGAATCTTTCTTTTCATCTTATAAAAGGCCTTTTTAACCTATTAATAACATCTGTAAAGTCATGTGTCAGCTCATGTAGTTGTAGAGTTGACACAGACAGAGCTACAGTTAAGCCTGCACTGAATTGGGGTATGTTGGGTGTCAGTGGCGACAGGGGGCAACATAGTTTTACACTCTGAACTCGGGGGAGTTCAGAGAAAGGTTGACTGAAGGGTTTGGTGTAAAAGAGAGAAAGACGAGCCTGAGTTATTAGTGAACCCAAAAGAGAATAAAAGAGTCTCCACAAAGGCAGTGATGTGGGAAAGAGGCAAGAGGAAAAGTTTGTGTTTAGAGCTCAGAGTTGACATGTGATTGTTTGCACAAAGTTGTTTCCATTCATTCATATGATTTTTTTTTTTTTTTTTTTAAACAGCAGAGCAACTATGCCATGAGAATCTGCCTCAAAATCACAAATTAGTCAGTGTTAAATTTGAATTTGCATTGAATATCAAAAGGCAAAGAACATGTTGCATTTGTTTGCCTCTGTTTATGTGATATAGAATGTATTTCTTTTTGTCTCTTTCAGTTCGCCACACTGTGGCTTGCTTTATAAAGACTTACTGTATATTAGGAGTAACACGGTGCTTGTGTGATATCCTACTATGGTCATGTCTGCATCATCCACATGACATCTAGTAAAGAACGCAGTGAGAAAGGGCTAATCTAGTCTTGAAGAACTCCAGTGGGATATGCTGTCAATGGGAGCTGGGGTGATTTTAAAACCCAACTAGCAGAGACCAGCAAACTCACTCTAGTAACTCCTGTCAGTTTTATCTACAATTTAGTATCTCCAGGTTTTTATAGGGGCGATAAAGTGGAGTTTCAGAGAGAGGGACATGAAAAGAGAGAAGGCAAATACAGAAGAGTTTTAAGACCTGGGGCCTTTAGTTTGGGGAAAATGTAACATTTCCCACATTGTAAAACTAAGTATAACGAGGGTTTCTTTTAACTCCTTATTTGGTAAGACCTGGTTTTGATCACACTTACAAGGCCATCTGTGTTAGTGTGTTGGGTTTTTTGTATCTTTATGTGTTTATATACTGTGTTGGTATAGTGCAGAATTTCGAAGGCCCATAACAATGCTTCAGATTGGTTAGATGGACATGGTATAAATTCTGCACTGGGTGTAGCAGGCATTCAACACTGAGGTGCTAGCGTGTGCCAGGAGAAAGGTTTATCTTGGCAGCTAAGTCTGTGTAATAAAGTGAAACAAATCAATTTTTCCAGCTTGTTGTGCCTGCTATTTCAGAAACATGACTTTTCATTGGATGGAATGCAGGTGCTGCCCTGTGTGTGCATGTGTGTCTGCTCATGTGGCTGTAAGGTTGCTCTCAAGCCCCTGCACTGGTGTGTAATTACACTTCCTGTGAGGCTGGAGACAGCTGTTTCCTCTGCTCTTTAATCACATGAATGTACATTCTCTATAAGAATAGTAATCAGCCAAAGTAATTGGTTTGCTCTCAGGTTTTAAAAAATAAGTGAAGGCTGCATTTCTGACTATTTAACAAAAAATCTGCAACTGTTGAGGGAGTTTTAAAATCCTTTTAACCATCATTCTTCTCTTTGGGTTCCCCCCTAAGGCATTATATATTAATGTTGGAGAACATATTGTTCTGTTTTTAGAAGATTACAGTCGACTGCATCCTTAGTCGTTGCTGTATCTGCTCTATAACTGATAATAGCTTTGGTAATAATACAAATAATATTTACATCATGCCAGTAATGTTTTTTGTTGATTGGAAATGTGTTTTTGAGGAAGTTGGTGCCGGGTTATTCACTATTGCCAAAACATTTCAGTTAAGTTGCTGTGGAATTATGCAACCCTCAGCTTTTTCAACATTTTCTCCTTTTCAGACGGAGCAAATGGCTCCATGTCCTCTGCTCATTTTGCAGCAACAAACATTTAATTTGGATTTTGAAATTAAGATATTGCATAATACAGTAAGGATTTTCCAAAACTGTGCAGCCCCGATTCATGGATGATACTGATATCCCAAAGGTGTTGAGCACCAATTTGTTTTAGTGTCTTGAAAACTAAAAGTAAAGTTGATCAGAGGACCGACAGATATGTAATGACAAAGGGAAGTTTGTTGTGTTTCAGGTCTGTGTGAGAGGAATGAGTGGGATGTGATGAATACAGAGCCCGAGGAGCAGATGAGAGGGTCAGGCCAGGTAATTAGGGTTGTAAATTATCCCAGTTTAGGAGAGGGACATTCAGCTGGCCCACAGGCTGCAGTCAACATCATTGTAGATGTATTCACACAGTCTCTGCCTTTTGCTCTCTGACACCTAATCTCCCAGCTTCTCTCTCATTTATTTTTCCCCTTACACAACAGTGTTTAAACTCTGCTACTTTTTCAAAGTCCTATGCAATCTCTGCTAAAGTTTACCTTTTTTTGTCTTTGTTGGAGGGGGGAGGGGGGCTGTATTTGAAGGAAGTGGGCGTGTCTTGTTGCCTTGTGTGCTGAGTCACATGACAGGCATGGGTGGGAGGGGCAGGCAGGGAGCTTCCAGAGCCACAGCTTTGAGTTTGGCCTCTCACTGGAGCGCTGCACTTTGGCAGGGGACGACTCATACACACATACACACGCTTCTCACACGGTGAGTGTTTTGCATACTGGGAGGGTATGTGTGCGTGGGTGTGTACGTGTGTGATGTTTGCGTTTGTAAGAAAGCCGTTTGAAGTAGAGGATGTAAATGTTTTATCCTTTGCTGTGGGTTTTTGTTTTTTGCATGTTTCTCCTATTCCCTGGAAGAAGAGATTTGATCATCTGTTGTTTTCACATACTTTACTTGATAAATATCTCTGCATGCCTTCCATACTTGACTCAGGAGCCCAGTTGTTTATATGCATCTAAATGTTACTGTTGTTTTTAGCAGTTCCGTGTCAGGCTTAATATGCAAATATGCATGGTGGCGGTCTTAAAATGTTGTCTGCAAAGAAAAATGACTTTCAGTTCAGATTTCACAGAGCAGCTTTTCAGTTATTGCACTCAGGTTTAGCATGTTTTCCATTTACGTGTGTGTGTGTGTGTGCTTGTGAGTAATTACTATTGTTCAGGTTTTGCATTCCCTGTCTTTCATCCCCCTAACTCTCTCTGTGTCCCTACTCTCTTTGAATTCACTTTTCTGTTTCTTCATGTTTCCTCCGTCCTGACATTGTCCACACTGGACATGTTCACGTAGCGAGCAGCGTGTGTATGTGCAGCAAAGTGAAAGGTTAGCGTGGTTAATAGTGGTTATCAGGCTTCACAAAGTGCGGAAGGGAATCGTTTAGTTTTGTTTCTGCTTTGGAAAGTACAGTGAAGGAATCCTCTTAGCTAATAGTAATCGGTAGAAAGCAGTCATTATTCCTTTCCAGTGGGAAACACTGTATCAAATTTTGACCAAAATCAAATGATATTCTTTTTTTTCTGTTTGAGCTGTTCTCTTCACCCCATACATCTTAAGTTTCTCTTATTGAGTTTATTTTTTCATGTCTGCTTCTCTGATTAGTGTTTCTGTCTGTGTTTAAATGAGAAAGTGATTATGTGAGCTCTGGGCAGCACTTGGAACAAAGCTGAGTTGCAGCATTGTATCATCCAGGCTTTGTTGTCTAGGGTTGACCTGAGGGATACAAGGCATTGCTGTCACATAATATCAAACCGATGGAAAACAGCAGCCACCCTTCACCTTTTTAGAGAGTCACCCGCCCCTGTTTTGCCTCACAAGCATGCACACAGACACTTTGACACACACTGAGCTGTTGAAAGGAGCTCTGTTGTGGCCCCTGTGCATTGCCAGGCAAGAACAGACCATGGCCTTTCACCAGTGTTTGATGGGTCGCTGAAAAGGTCATCGCTACCTTCTGTATCTTGTGTGTCTTTGTGTTTTGTGAGTCAGCCAATAAGTCAGTGCAGTAAGATTATGTATCTGTTGTGGAATTCAGCATCATAGCTTTGAAATGCAAAATATTCCATGAATGTAACCGGAGCTCTGTAATTTAAAATTGATATGGTTTCGTCTCTGTAGCTTGATATGCTGTACGTTCTCAGAATAGCAAGTTTGAGTTTTCTAGTGTTTGGAAGTGCATGCACGTGTGCATTTCGTGTTCATTATAAGAAAGTTGTGTTTTTAGATGTCACTGTACTTTTAAAACCTTCAGGAACAAACTGAATCTTTACAGCCTCTCATCGGTCAAGTATAGATCTAGAGCTGTAAATCAGGATATACTATAATGTAGTAACAACAAAAGTCCTTAAGTATTAAAAGTGTAGGACTTGGTAGAAAATAGGTTTTGAAAGGTATTATCTCCTATTGTACTCTTGAGCTTTGTATGTGGGTCAGTCACAGTCCATAAATACTGCTCCTGAGGCCTGGAGAGGACCAAAGTGACAGTCTTTATATCACACACGCACGCACACATATTGTAGAGTGTGTCAGAAAGCTTAAGGCCTCCCACTGGTCGTGTTGTTGAATGATGGACATGTGCACATTCACACATACACAGTAACATTTTATTAGTGACCTTGGAGACCTTAAGCCTTTCCGTCTGGACACTGAAAGAAAGTTGAGAATGCGTGAATGCACCTTTTTAGTTAGTTCAAGTCAACCAAGTGTTAAAGTACCACAGTTTTTTGGGTTGTTTTTTTTTTTTTGATGCAGTATGTGTAAGGGCATACCTTTTCACATCACTATGAATTGTTTAAAAAAACTGTCTTACTTGCAACTACACACCTGCCATAAGTTCCGACAGCTCAGTATACTCAGAGTATTATGAAATGTGGAAATATTTCTAGAGGAATAGTGTCTTAAATATTTAAATATACTGATGTTCATTCAAAAAAAAAAAAAAGATTGTTGCTGATGTTTCTTTTTTGTACTACTGCACATCAACATACACCTGCATGTGAAAATCTTGTTTTATATGAGTTTGACTTCTTCTGACTGTTGTTCCTGATGAGAGGTATGTGTGAGGACAGAGGTCAGATTCCTGAGCCCCCTGGCGATGTGGACCCACGCTTGATGTCAGCCAAACATTTCACTGTTTGGCTGATACACTTTGACCTGCAGACAAGATGAGTTAAGATAAAGAAGTACACTGGCTAGCTACCACAGCCCTGGCTAATGACTTAAACAACTCCTGTCAGTGAGCAGCTAGCAGATAATATCTTGCTAACTTATTATTCAGCCTATTTGCAAAGAAAATTGCCTCAGAAAATTGAACTTCCTGATTAATTTAGCTTTAGTCTAAACACACTTAGGGGTTAATGTTTAGCAGTTGCTTTGGGCTAGAATAGTGTTTTGCAAGGCGGTCAATTGCAATGTATGTGAGGAATGTAGTATTGCAGTGGAATTACTTTCCTTAAATGTATATGTTCAGTGTGAAATGAAATAAAGAGCCTTGGATTGGTGAGTTAGTCCATAAGGTTAAGCGCGCTTGTTTTTCATAATATATGGATTAAACCTCGCAAAATGCACTTTGTTGCACTTGAAGTACATTTTTCTTGTGAGCTGCTCGGTGTCAGAGGCAGTTAAAGAGCCTAGAAAGACAACGGCTCTCTTGTGCTCCACCGCAGTGATACTGAACACATTCCTCTGGCAGTCTAGACAAACCTGTGGGCTTCTACTGTCATTACTGCAATTTACAAACATTTCTCAACTGTCTGCAAAGTTACACTAGCTGCTGCAGCTACTTGCACTGACATGGATATAGCTTGGGCGTTGTAGACTCAAAGTACCAAGATTGTATGAAGACTGTTATAGATCAAGTAGCATTGGTTTATATCGGTGAGGAAGTGACGGGTAGTGACGCAGTACGATACGTCTTTTTACAAACATGTATGCAAAATACTGTATAGTGTACACAAGACACGCATCGCACGTGTAATGAATAGAAGAAAGTACATACTGACACGCAGACAGATTAAAACACACACACAGTGTCCAGTGCCAGGTGACACTATGAGCAAGTTGGACCCTGCAGGGGTCAAATGGCACATTTCTGCAGAGAGCTGAACAATGAGGACTCTGGGAATTGGTCCTTGCTACACAAACACACTGACTTTAATAAGACAACAGACCATATTTGTACTACCACCACTCTAATTTCCCCCTTTTTTATTAAGGGATTCACTGTCAGAGGGTGGGAAAAAGTGTTTGGGTGGGTGTACATGCGTGTCTATGTCCCTCTCCTGGGTCTGTCCCAAACCCATGTGGTCTGGGTTATCTAATTGATTCTGTGCTGGAGGGCTGCTTGGAACCCCAGTTCAATGTAATTTAATGGCCGCATGCACTTTATTCTTTCTTCCTAAGTTTCTCAGTGGTGTTTGTGCAATCTTCTTCTCTTAGGGGAAATCATCAGCTGTTAAAAAGCAAGCTCGAGAATTATTGGAAGGGCCTCACAGAACCCTTTCTGATTTTATCACATTGAATAAGATTTGCAGCTGCCCACACACTTCTGAAGAAGCATCTGGGTCACCATCAAAACAAATGTAGCCATGCTGAGATGAAGCTAGCCTGCATATCTATTTTGTCCTGCCTGGGAATGTAAATAAAAGAGGAGCAGATGTTTTTAAACGACCAATTTGGTAGATTAGTCCACTAATGTGTGTTTGAGATGGAGCTCCAGACAAATAGTGGACTTGACATGAAATACATGCATTCAAGCCGCCTCCCCACTTGGAGGCATTGTGCATAGTGGTGGACCTGCTCAGCCACAGAAACTTCACTGTCACACTTCCACTTTCCACTGAACACACAGTGATTCCTGAAGACATTATTAGAAGGGCTAAGTGATTTGCAAAAATAAATATCACAGTAACATGAATACTTCTTTCCAGTGTCTATGTATATAGCACACTGTCTGTTTCGATGTGGGAAACTTTTAGTTGATCCATTACACTGACATTCCCTTGTTTTTCAGGACTTATTCTCTATATAATACTGTATCAATACTGTATTCTCACTCTTGAAAAAATCTGGCTTGGTAGTATTAATTAAGACAAACAACAACAATACAATTGTGTATCATGATTTTCAATATTAATTAAAGGACTGCAATAATAAAAGAATAAATGTAGACCAACACTAATAATGGGTTCAAACAATAGTTTGTCTCATCTTGATGACTCATCCTGTCTTTAAGTTTTCACAGACCATTTATAATTTATTTATTTTTTTCAAGCAGAGTACTCTACTGGTAAAGAAAACATTACGCTATATCATGGCCCATTAAAATAGTAGAATATAGGTGGCACTTTTTACTTACTGTATCACACACTCCTAAAAGTGTCAAAATAAAGAGACTTTGTAGAATGAGAGGGAGCGAATCACTCTTCTAGATATGAACTTCTCTGGGTTCAAGTTTCCAGTCTTCTTTCTCTGGATTCCTCTCTTGTGATTCAGGCCAGTTTGTACAGAAGGTCAGTCCACTGGTTTGTCATAAGGGGACAAACCTCAGCGCAATACTTTTCCAACCTAAACTGGGAACATGACCTCTGACCTGCTCGCCGCGCTGAAAGATCAACACCCTGGACAGCTGAGGGATGGATCAGTGGTTTTGACCACGTCTCCACTAAACATAGACGCCACAGTCAGTGTTCTTCATAGTTCTTTGTTGTTTCAGTGGCTTTGAAAAGGCAACGAACAGAGACATGTTTAGCTGGTTTCAAATGTATTTACATCCCTGTTTGGAAGCCTGTGTATAGTGGGGAATGGCCCAAAAGTGGAATAAATCACAAACACTATTCTCCTCGCAGTTTTTCCTTTTCGCTCCCCTCCTCCTACTCCATTCCATACTCCTTCGTCTGTCCTCTTTTTTCCTGACCTTATCTTTTTTTACCTCAACCTACTCAATAGTCCTTTTCCTTTTTGCTTCTCCACTTTATCTCATGCTCATCTATCCCCACACTCCTGCCTTTTCTACCTCTTCTTGTCTACGTCTTTTCCTGCTCCTTTGACTTTATGCTCCTTTCTCCTCCTTGCTCTCCTTTCTACTCTTTTCTCCCCTCCAAAATGCTTTGTGGCATAGGAGACTGCAGGCCATATTTACAAAAGCAACGTAATCCGATACTGCTGGAAGCAAGAAAAAAAATAATTCTTTAGTGCCTGTAATTGAAAACAGGATTACAGCAAGCCCAGTGACTCATTCACTGCTTTCCAATTTCTAAAATTAATTTAGTCTTCTTACAGACTCAAAGGAAACACTTTATCCATGCCATCCCATAACTGGACCTGATACAGGGGAAAACCTTTTTAGAAAGTAGAGCTGAGAGATAATTAACTCTTAAATCAATGATGTATGGTGGTTGTTGATGCAGAAGACATTGTGAGGTTATTTATAGCCCCTGAAAACAGTTTTTGAATCTTGAATATTTCTCCAAAACATAAAAAGCAACAATCAAAATTAATTGTTATTTTCACAATTAGGGAAAATAACAATTGTCAATTGTTATTTTCTAGTTTAACACTCAAAAACTGAGCTAATCTGCTCCATCAGGACTGCATGGGTGTGGTTTGATCAGATTTGATTGTGACTTGGGAAAATAGTTTTTTTTAGGGCCTTAAAACCTAATTAATAACTGCTGTCATTTTGTTGGGCCCACAGCGATAATGTTGTTGTCAGTATCATCACTCAGTATCATACCTAAACCATGGAGATTCTGCTGTGCTCACAGGGTGTAGGGCTTTCACCATTTAGTCACTGCTCTGTGACATTCATTAACCGTGCCCTGACTCATATTTCCATTTGCTTTCTTTTGAAGGAAAACTGGGGGGGCAGTGGTATGCCTTCAGAACCCGTAGAAGCACAGTGGAAATAATGACTTTATTACACATATCAACTAAATAAATTGCTATTTTTTCTGCATGTGTGATGCACTTAACATTACCTGAAGGCGAATTCGTTATTGCATTACCACAGGTAACAGAATCTGATGAGTCGCAGAACACTCTGTAACACTGGCTGTAGGCTGCCACAAGTCCTTATTTTAACCTAATGGATGGTAGAAGTGAACATGTATTGACACTTTGGAACATTTAAGGTCAGTCTTGTTAGAAACTGTGTTACTGAGTTACCACAGTCTCACCTGACAAGGACTCACCTGACGGTCATCTCAAACACTGCAGGCATTTTAGCACAATGTTTGATAAACTGCTCAACATAATTGCTTTGAAAAATTAGAGCCAGATCAGTTGCCCTGTGGCTGAAAGAGGCTCATTTAACACAAAGCCAGATCATTCATGTGAGAACATCCACCAAACCTATTCAGATACCTGATGTTCCTACAGTATGTGGTGTGTTCTCATCCCTATTTGACCTGGCATGAACCTGTAGTTTTTCAGTCAGGGGGTTATGTCCACCAGCAGACATTTTTCATGAAGGAGGTCAAATGTCTTTTAACATTTATAGGGTCATTCTCCAACTGGCTGTTTCCCAACACCTGTGTTTACTGGCGAAGAACCATTACAGGTCTGCAACACTTTGGCAGGACATCGTGGAAGAGCTGAATATATGAATACCTCTGTCTGATAAATGGTCAGTTTATCCAGATGTTTGACAATAAGCTACTCCACAGTCCTTCACCAGTCTGGTTTTATTCGCTCTCACAAATACAGAATTGACACAGTACGCTTCACTTACAGCTTGACATTCTTATATCAACATCGCTACATTGTGGGATTTGTAATTTTACTGAAATTGACGACACAGAACTGAAGCTGTTTACTACCTGTAATGAAAGAGATTTATTTTCATTGTTGGGTTGAGCTGGGTTTCCCGCAGTAAAGGACTTTGTGTTCCTTTTGTGTGTGTGTTGTATGTTTGCCAAGTCATTTACGGTGTATGACTCTACTTTGACTTGGGCACAAGGGGCGGTGTGCATTCATGAAGGACAGTTAACGATGCTCTGAAGAGTCTCGCTGCTTCTGTCTGGGAAACCAGCTAGTTAAGATGCAGGATACATAGACAGATCGACAGCTCTATTACTCTTTTTGTCTCTCTCCCATTCACTCTGTCTTTCGGCGGCTTTAGTATATTTCCAGCCTCACTAGGCGATTGGTGTGTTTACTATTTGTTAAACAGAACAGACAGCTTGTTAATACAATAGATTTGGATAGCATTGTTCTCAGTACCCTGTACTCAAACAAGGAAATTAGGCACTCATATCGAATACAGGTACTGTATTGGTTTGTACACATAAAGCTTTCAAAAATTGAAATACTGACCAGAGATTAGGGGCCAGATCACAGAGCCACTTAAACTTGGTCATGACAAAAAAACTCTCAGGGTCACACTTCATTGTGTATTTTATCACTGATTAGGTGAGTCAAGATAAAATACATTTTAAGCCACAACAAAACAAGAGGTGTGGATACAGAATTGGAGAGGGGGTTTCAAGTTTTGAGACACTGGAAATATGGATTGAGCTGGGGCTGCATCTAGGCATAAAAAACGATGTAAGGCTGCAACAAACGATTATTTTTATTATCTTTGTCTGTAAAGGGTCAGAAAAATAGTGAAAAATGTTCATCACAATATTGTTGTTGTAAAAGAGAACAAGGATGATGGTTATTTTATTTTAGTGTTTGCAGGTGTTGCAGCTATTGCATGATATTCGAGTAAGCTGAGGGTGATACTTTATCTCAAGTGTCTGTTATAACACCATTCATTTTATGACCATTCACTTTGATGCTTTGCTGCTATCCTGCCTCAGGTGAGGCGGAGTTGTCGCAGCCTTTCCTGTAATGGTGTGCTAGCCCCTGGCTAACATCTCTGTTTACAGCACTTAGCTGTCAAAGAAGCAGTGGTGGAGCGGAGAGGGAGAAGGATTGATATGAAAAGTGGCAAGCAGATGATAAAAAGAAACAAAGGTTGTGTGAGGTGGAGATAAAGGTAATCCGAAGAGGTGACTTAAGAAGAGTTTAGAACAAAAAAACTAATGTAATGTTCAAGATAAAAGTCAGTGGGAGAGAGGAAGAAGGTGAAGGAGTGATGTCTGAGCAAAAAAGACAGGGGAGTCAAGCAGGAGAGACGATAGAAAAACTAAGAGATGGAGTGGAGAGGGGAAACTGACGACAAGAGAGATAAGTCAGAACCAGTGTGTGGAGAGAGGAAAGGGTGAGGTTGAAAGACACGAGCAGAGGTAAAGGGAATGTGGGAGGTGCAGAGGAGAGGTGGAGGGCAGTAAAATCACAGTAAGTTGCTGACTGACTGCTGGAACAGGATGGGGAAGTGGTGAAGGAGGCCAGGAGAGCTGCTTCCATAGGTGGGTCTCTATGACACACACACACACACACACACACACACACACACACACACACACACACACACACACACACACACACACAATGGAGCACATTATAAAAGTAGGACCCAACGTTGAATATGAACTTGTGTTGAGTTTCCACAGCAGTGTTATTCTTCACTGAATTTCTTCCATTAATCAATGCAGTGCCAGTTTGAAGTGTGTGGTGTCACTCCCTGTTGATTTAATTCCCAGAGTGAACTGGCTAGTTGTCTGGACTTCTTCTCCTTGTGCCAGGCCAAGTGTTGCAGAGTTAAATTTGTGCCCGAGCTGGAATCCAATAGCTGTTTAATTCTTGGCATGGTCCGTGTGTGTGTGTGTGTGTGTGTGTGTGTGTGTGTGTGTGTGTGTGTGTGTGTGAGAGCGAGAGAGACCCAGGCTAGCTGGATGAGTGGATCAGGTTTCAGCCTCAGCAGTCTCTCTCATTTCCACTCACAGTAACAGGACAGTAACACTGCAGTGTGGAGAGCGAGGGAAAGGGAGGCCTCGTGAGGGGTAGCAGCTACATGATCTGTTGTACATACAGACACAAACATATACACTGTAAATTCTTCACCTACGCTGACTTTACACATTAAGCAGAGCTACAGCCACTTTCTGCATGAATATTAGTGACTGTTAACAGACCTTAGTGAACATATTAAATGCAGAATATTTATCTTATGATTGGACACACATCCGTAGGCATTCCACCGAAGGACATTAAGCTAATCATTATCAAAACAAACTGCAGGGATAACCTCCTGCCAAGTGCAAAGTACTTTAATACTACTGAGTATATTTTCTTATAGTTTTCTGTTGAGTCAAAAGTCTGTGTTGGCATGAGACCAGCCATCCCCTCTGTTTGAAAGTCAGGAGGTGTGTGTGTTGTTTGATTAGAAAGCAGGCTAAAACAGCAAAACGGATTTATCAGCACCTTCGATTCTAATCCACCAGCAGGTGCATCCAAAGTACTGATGAGCTAACAGTTCATCACGTTTTTTTATGTCTATTGTGATATTCATGGATCATGAAGTTGTCGATAATTAAAGGAAAAGTTTTAACATTTTGGGAAATACGCTTATTCGCTTTGTTTCTGAGAGTTGGATGAGAAGATCAATACTATTCTTAGATCTGTCTGTTTAAATATAAGGCTACAACCAGCAGCAGGTTAGCTTAGCTAAAGCATAAAGACTGGAAATGGGGAAACGGCGAGCCTCGCGCTGTCTAAAGGTAACTCAATCCGCCTAACAGCACTTCTAAAGCTCACTATTTCTCAACACGTTATATCTTGTTTGTTTAATCCATACAAAAACTCTCTAAGACAAAAAGTGTACAAGCGTCAATTAGCAGTTTTACAGGGGGTTATGTACCAGACTTTTTCTTGGCTGGGATCGGTAACAACCTGGAATCTCTTCTGGTTGCCTAGCATCTGCTTGGAGCCGAGAAATAGTCTGGCACGTAACCCCCCGTTTTTGTGCAATGTGACAGTATAGTTGTTCCTTACTCTCTTCTTGTAGTGTGGATGTTTCCCAATACCATGCTCTGCCACGCACTTTTCTTGTCAACTTCCTCATCTTACTTACATTACCTGTTTTTCATATTCGCACATTGCTAATCATACATGTCACTTCTCTCCACCCCCATTCCCTTCATATTCTTAATCCTTGCTTATCATACGTCATCTCATTCCTCTAACCTTCTCTCTCTTTCTCTGTCACATCAGGGCCGGAGGTGATTCCCAGCTACAGCAGCAGTGCCATGTCTGAGGCGGTGGTGCCGGATGCTATGGTGTCCCCAGCAGTGGGTGGCCTGTATGGGGAGAAGGCCGGTGGTCCTGGGGTGGACTTCAGCTACGTGGGCATTGACGCCATTCTGGAACAGATGAGGAGAAAAGCCATGAAACAGGGTTTTGAACTCAACATTATGGTTGTGGGTAAGTAGCGCATGTGTTCACTAAGCTAAAGTTTCAGTTATATTATCCAAATTTAGTTTGAGCTAGCATGAGTGTGTCAGACAGCACAGTTCGTCTCACACTTACATGGCATGTTAGGCATTAGAAATATTCTTGCCATTGCTCTTGACTAAGGCACTGGTGTCAGAGCTGGTACATTGCTCAAATAGAGAGGATTCATTTCTCCATGAGGACTAATAAAATATGACTTAAATGTAGGGATTCTTGCTAATGGATGGTTGGTAATGGACATGTCTGCCTGTTACAGGGATTGTGTTCAAAACCTGACATTATTAGGCTGCATGTATAATAACATACTGTACACTGAAAAGGTTTCAATCATGAAGATTAATTCTTTCTCTCATTCTGAGCCTTGTCATCAAGTGCAGACTCTTAAGGCCATTTTATGTTGTATCAACCTGTTGCCATTGCACTTAAATGTGTGTTTATCTCAAAACATTTTCAGTCAGCTGTTATAACATGTGTTATGTTATTCAGGTTTTCTCTCAAATCAAGTTTTGATAGAAAATGGAGTCCTCAAACTTATTTTAATAAGCAGCCACACACAGTAGGACTCTCTTTCTCACTGAGCCCTCATCACTGTGATCAGACACCTTTTAAAACAGGAGCTAATTACACACATGCACACAGGTAGACAGGCCACCATAAAACCTATGCCACCTCCCTGTTGTATGTCTCCTCTGGATGATGTCGCGCCAGTTGGTCTGTGTTTCATCCTCAAATAAAAAAGCTTGCTTAAGAAGCCGCCTCAGGGTTGAGATTGAGTTGTGTAAAGTTGCGGAGGCAATGGTAAACAGAACTAAACAAACTTGGTTTCCATTTGGTTTTTGCATTCAGGTGAAATTATATTCCACCACTTAAGCAGTGCAGGGACGAATGGTGCTTTTCAAAATTGGATGGTTGGTATCTTTTTGGTCAAATGGAGTTCTATAGAGATTTGATAGATGACTAAGTGCTGTAGTGGCATGATAACAAACAGTGAAAGCAATGTTCTCAGAGCAGGTAGAGTCCATCTTTCCTTTCTTATTGGGTGCAAAGAAGGAAAAATGCAGTCTGCATCTGATGACAAAGATGCATGGATAAGCATGTTTATTTGCAAAAAATGTTTTACTGGTCAGTGGGTCACTTTGGATAATCTTTAGATTTTATAGGTTGTTTTTTTTTTTATAGATTTCAATATTATGAAGCACTACATAAGCAAGCGTAGGACTTTGGCACCACATTACTGTTGTGGTGGTTGTTAGTGGGAGAACTTGGGGAAATACAGCTGTTACAGAAAGGCTGAAAGCTGTGGCATCAATGCTGCCAAAGATTTGCAAATTTTGCATGCACTGATAATCAGTTCTTAAACTTCTGACTGAAGTATGAATTTTCTCCATTAAAATCTGCAGCTGTTGGCTTCCGTACTGGTTGTATAGATCCATGTCTGCATGTGACGTGTGCTGCTGACTACGTGTGCTGCTGACTGCCTGTACATGCGACTGTTTGAGTGTGCGTCTTCATAAATCAGTAAGGGTCTCAATGTTGACTTAACCTGAAGTTGAACTGTGAATGTTAGCTGCCCAGTGGGCCCCTCCAAACTCCTCTTCATTCGCCTATGGTGATGTTAGCATGATGTGCAGGGGTCACAGATGCTCCCATCCGAATAAACAAAGACTGTTAATAATGACTCACAGATGGGGAGTCTCGCTGGTTCATCGGCTTCTACGCTAAAATCGGCCTCAGTCCATCTTATCCAGGTGGAAAGCATTTTATCAGCCAACTGCAACATCAACTTCAAGACTCACTGAATTAACATGTCCTTACCAGATAACGGCAACCGTTCATGAAATCATATAGTTTAAAAGTGTGTCCAAATTATATTATTAAAGGAAGTATAAAAGTTTTCATATTAACATCCATTCTTTCCACATGGGCTATCTCATTTCTGACCAGTTACAATTTCTGGTCACTTCTGACTGGACCTAAGGTATACCGTTTTTTTTTTTCCTAAAACAATCTATTGATGTGTGTTTGGATTGTAGCCTAGTCATGCGTACTGATGGCTTTGCTGGCAGTGTTTGTGCAGACAGACACCTGCAGCTTGTCACTGCTTCAGCCCAATAACTGAGTTTTAAACTGTCATGGAAAATAATCATTGTCTTTTGGTTGGGTTTATTATGGCACCAATGTTACAGTGTGTAGGCTTTTTTTTTTTTCTTCATCTTGAGGAGTGTGTGTGTCTTTCTCACTGTGTATGTCTCTGACTGAGTTTTTGCTTACAGGACAGAGCGGCCTGGGAAAGTCGACTCTGATGAACACTCTGTTCAAGTCTAAAGTCAGCCGTAAGTCAGCGCAGGCTATGGCCCAGGAGAAGATCCCCAAAACAATCGAAATAAAGTCCATAAGTCATGGTATGGCCCTCTTGAACCCATCGACTCTTCTCCGTGCCCCTTCTTTTTGGCTGTTTTCTGTCCATCTGTGTCTGTAGGTCTGTCAGCCAAAATACACCCATCTCATACTCTGCTACTTCGTTTTTCTTCTCCTCCCTTCTGTATTTAAACTTTTCCCTTTGACAGCCATGGCAAAGTCTTACATACTGCTTGTCTAGTCACTCAAAACATTCACAGCACTTTCTCCTTCTTTCTCTCTATTTTTCTTGCTTTTTTTCTTTAATTCTAATTCTCTTTAATTACCGTAATCATGGCTGATACAGTCTCTGAATAAACTGTATTCTAAGCCTCACAAAACCAGCCCAACCAGCTGTTCTGAAAATGTTTTCAAATTCATCACCAATTATCCTCTCGAATCTGTTTCTGAATAAATTTCAGGAGAGAAATGGGCAGTGTAATTGCACAATCATGCTACATTTTTTTACATCTACAACGCTGGTTCAGTAGTTATGTTAGTTATCAGTTATGTAGTGCACAGGGTATTTTGGGCATTACAGAGTACAGTGTGCTGGCACTGGTTGACCTTGTGTGTGTTTCTTTGTGTGCAGACATCGAGGAGAAGGGAGTGAGAATGAAGCTGACAGTCATTGACACACCAGGCTTTGGAGACCAGATCAACAATGAGAACTGGTACGCTACAATTCTACCATCACTGCATTGACTATATATAAATAGCAAGATTTAAATTGTGTCTAACCAGATGCCTCTCCCTTTCTCCTTACTTTTCCTGTTTTCTTTCTTTTCCTGTTCTGTCTATGTCCTTATCTTCCTCCTTTCACTGTTTGTCTCACTCTCTGAGCCCCCCCACTTCCTCCTTTTACCCATCTACCCCTTCTCATTCTTTTCTACTTCTGTGTTGCTTCCTCCTTTCCTTTTTTATCTGTCCATCTCTTCCCTTTCCACTCCTCCCTCATCATTCCCTCAATCCATCCCTGCCATGGTCTAGCTGGAAGCCCATCATGAAGTTCATTAATGACCAGTACGAGGCATACCTGCAGGAGGAGATCAACATCAACAGGAAGAAAAGGATTCCAGACTCCAGAGTCCACTGCTGCATATACTTCATCCCCCCGACCGGACACTGGTAAGCACACATTTAAACATGGTTAAATATAGACGCGCAAGCACATACCAGTGCTTTTAAGTTGAGCTGCACAACAAAAAAACACACACAGAGCTAAGAAAGCCTGAATATTAATTCTCCATTCTTTGTCAGCGCAACAACACTAAAATCATATCAGCAATGCCATCAGTTGCACTTAGATGAGAAAGAACACAAGATGTTGGACACTTAACGGAAAAGTTTTACTCGCTTTCTTGCCAAGGGTTAGATTAGAAGATTGAAACCACTCTCCTATCTGTACGGTAAAGTAACTTACCTTAAAGTTTTCTTTTAAACAAACAAAAGTTATATTTACATTGTGTTACTCACCAAAACAAATTGTGTGTATCTTTTGAGGTCTAACAAATGTGTTGAATGCATTTCCTTCCCCATGAAACATTTGCAAAGCTGATTTTTTTTTTTTTTAAGTATTTAAAATCCTGCATTGTTTACATTCATGTTTACTATCTTGCCGTCTTCTTCTTCCCTGCCTTTATTGGTGTATTGCTGCATTTCCTGGCATGTTACAGCCACCTATAGATCAGTGGAATAGTAAGAAACCCTTGGTAGGACTGTGTATCACGTCACCCGTGTGCCAGTGCCAGCACGCTGTATATGTGCGTCCTCATGCAAGACAGACAAAACAGGGACCCACTCAGAAAAACACTGCTCCATAGCACTAGAAGAGGTCGGGAAACTCCCCAGGGTACCATTCATACATCCATAGCATAAAGTCTGGTTACTGTACCACTACCTCTGAAGCTCACTAATTGCCAAAGTGTAAAAACGACCATCTCTTCCCCCCGTTCCCAGTTTTTGTGCTAAGCTAAGTTAGCCGGCTGCTGGAAGTAGCTTCATGTTTAGCGAACAGACAGAGGGTGGTATCATCAATCTTATCTAATTCTCACCAAAAAAAGCATATTTCCCAAAAAAACAAAATTCATTATCACAGCGATGAGAATGAATGAATGATGATGGTTATCAGTCAAGTCATTTAATCACGAGGGCTGACTTGACCTGACTTGCCCTTAGTGAAAATACAATAGAATTACATCAACTGGAACTTCATCAATTGTTATTGAGTATGTTACTAAGATTTCATATATTGAAACAGATTTTCTTTGTTCTTCCTCAAGCTTTTCAGCATGAAGCAATGGGAAGCATCTCTCTGCTTTCTTACCCCTCATATTCAGCGCACACACACATCCCCACACATTTCCGCTCGGCACAATGCAACATATCCCAGAACACGAGTCCACCCCACACACACACACACACACACACACACACACACACACACACACACAGTCTCTTGTGTCCATCAAG
>LKNJ01001007.1:20621-33733 GCA_002120245.1 Maccullochella peelii
GTGCATACACACACACACACACACACACACACACACACACACACACACAGTCTCTTGTGTCCATCAAGTGATAGATTCACTGCGCGTTTTATAGCTTTTGCATTTGTGTAACTCTAGTCAAGTGCAGCGGCCAGTCTTGGGAAAATGTTGAAAGCAGCTGTGGATTGTCAGCCTTGTTTGAGCGCACACAAAGACACACAGTTGACCGCGCCATTCAAGTGCTGCACATCCTATTAATTTTTGTGTCATGGCCTGTCTTTACTCAGGCAGGGGTCTGGTGTGAAATGGCCCCCTGTCTCTGTGCCCCATCAGCGACGTTTCATGTTGATCCAACACTGCAGATGTCACATGGGCTGGCCAGCAGCTGCTCAGGGATTGCCTTAAAAAGTCTAATGGGAAAGAGGCAGGAAGGATGAGAGAGAGACAGAGTGTCTGTGTGGGTGTCTGGGAGCATGCAATCAATTTTGCACTTTTGCTCTTGCATGAGTGCACGAGACTCCATGTTGACAGTGGCCAAAGTGTCGTTAGCCAGGGCTGAATCCACTGCCGTTACCACACGTAGATGCTTTTGTCGAACAGAGGGAAAGGCCTGAACTCCTCAAACTGACCACAACTTCTTTCAGCTTCATCAAGCAGCTGTTCATACATATTGTCTAGTATAATTCGGTCACAGATGCAACAGTTGGAACTGTAAATACTGTATGTTAGTGGGTGCAGTAGTGCCTCCATCTGGTAGATTTGTTAAGAACATCTGCCCTCTGGTGGAAGAGTTTTGTGTTACACATCATTTCCTTCAGTTTCACAGTTTTACATTCCCCCCCCCCACCCCCCACCCACCACATTCTCTTATGTTGTCTTCTCTTTCCTTCTCAGTCTGCGGCCTCTTGATGTAGAATTCATGAGACGTCTCAGTAAGGTGGTCAACATTGTCCCAGTCATTGCCAAGGCAGACACACTCACCCTGGAGGAGAGGGACTTCTTCAAAAAGAAGGTAACATCTTTCTGGCTCCATTTCCTCTTTTGTTTTTTCTTTAATAGATTTCTGTATTCTTTAATCTCCCTTTCCTCCTATCAAATCCGCATCTTTAATCTAGAAACATCCTCTTCTTGTCTCCCTCTCCACGCTTTTTCTTGTTTGTGGTGCAGTAACCGGAGATACAATAAGTTCCTGTGTTTGTTTTGTTTGTTTTTTTTGGTAGTACTCGCCTCTTGCTCTCTGGACAGTCACAAAACATGGCTGCATTCCAGCAAGAGCTCAAAAAAAAATCTCTCTCTTTCTTTCCCACTCTTTGCCTTTTACTTTCTACACTTCCTCTACACAGTTTATAAGGCTGCAGCTGTTCATTTGTATGTTTTTATTGGCAGTGTCTTCAAGGATGTCAGGATTTCCCCTCCTCTCATTAGCAATGAGGAGGCTAAAGTTCCCCTGGTTTATGCATGCATGTTCATGTATGTGTCTTTCTGTGTGTGTTTGTATATGTGCATGGCAGACTTGGTGTTTGCACAGGTTTATGCATATTCATCCATCTTTTCTGTTTTGTTTGTATACAGACAGCGATTAACAACTAAGCCCAAACTTTTGGAGTAGATTAGAAGGCAGATTTGTGTTAATACCACTTTTTAATCTGTGCACTCTGCGGATTTAGGTTCGTTTGTTTGAAGTCTCTCAAGACTGCATCAAGCACGTCTGCCTAATTACTCCTGCAATTAAAGGCCTTAGTTTGTATCCTTTCAAAACTATAATGGGTTAAACTTTTGTTGTGTTTCTCTTTATGTTTGAACATGCTCTCACCAGATCAGGGAAGAGCTGCGAGCCAACGGGATTGACGTGTACCCTCAGAAAGAATTTGACGAGGATGCAGAGGACAGAATGATCAACGAGAAGATCAGGGTGAGCACTGACCCTAACAGAGGAGTTGTGACTATTATCCTCATTTATGCTCAGACATGTCTTTCCACAGAGCACTGTCCTCCTTAACCCATTCAAAGTCATTTTAATGTACTTAACTTGAATAATTTCTGACTCCATTGTCTGTTGACCTCTAACCTGTGAGCAGGAGATGATCCCATTTGCTGTGGTGGGCAGCGACCAGGAGTACCAGGTCAATGGCAGGAGGCTGCTGGGAAGGAAGACCAAGTGGGGAACCATTGAAGGTACAACTCTTTCTCTTCTTCTTTCCTCCCATGTCAGTCCCTGTTCTCTCCTTTTTTGTTCTTCTATTTAAATTTGACAGAAACTGTCAGGACAGAATCTGTCAGTATGCGTATAACTAACCTGGAAGTGGTTTGGTTAAGAAGAAAAGACAAAAGGGAGATGGGGTAATGACCTCTCCGAGGCAGTCAGTCAATAAAACAATGCTCCATTCAGTTTTCAGATTGGTGTCGTGTGCCATGCAGCTGGCTCCGACCTCCAGCAGACACAGTCTGTCTGAAGAGGCCTGATTTGTTTACTTGGTTCCCCCACACCAAACATCGCCTTTTGTACCACAAAGGATATACTGCGGATTCTCACATAGGAAATAAAATACATTGAGGGGAGGGAAACTATGGATGTAGTTGATTTTATGTTCCAATTTATAAAATCTAGTGAAAAAACATGAACCTAGTTATTTGTGTGTGGTTTATTCTTTTTTGTTTAGCTTTGTTTTTTAGAGTTATCAGTTGGCCAATAGTGTACCACAACAGTGTTGTGTTTTGTTAACATCCATTCTTACTGCAGGATTCGTCTTTCAATATTTAATAATGTTATCCACTCCAGACAGGAGGCACCACCCCTCTATCAAGTGTTTCATTAAGGAAGTTTCATTTCCTGCAGAGTGTGCTGTTCAGGCACACACACACACAATTCTGGCAGGAATCTTTTGAGCAGTTAGAGTCCTTCTGAAGAGATAAGACTATGTAGATGAAGTTAGCAACACAGATCTGCGTTGGGCGAGGGTGTCTGAGTGTTGAGATGACAGACAGACACACAGGGTACATCCCAAGTCTCTTAATTGCATCCACGTTTCCCTCACTTGTGTCCTTTCCTTGGATCTTATTCCCTCCCACCAGGGATTCATGGAGAGACGCAAGGAAACCATGCAAGGAGAGAAGAAATGAGGAAATCGTTTTTTAGAGAAATGACACGTCCTTTCCTCTGAAGTGTCTGGTGAAGCAATGTCCGTTTCTGATGACGGCGGCAGCTGATCACAGCTGGATCAGCTGTCAGTCGGCTTAACAGTTGTAGAGACTTTTGATGGCGTTTGTATCTGCACACTTGCACTGCGCAAATACCAATAAAGGCAAGTTATCACTGGCAGAGCAGCAGTGTTTTCTCTCTGTAGCCTGTTACCTGTTTAACAAACACCTGCACATGAACAACCTGCACTCTGTATTTATACTGTGTCCTGCATTTATATTATTTATTCATTATTTGCATCTGTATTTATTGATATTCTGATTGTGGATTCATTATTGAATAACCCAGAATATGATTAAGGTGTCTTTTGAACATTTGAAACGATGTATTACACTAAATGTTTCAGGGAAAATTGAAATGATGTAACTCATATCAAACCCGACGCTCAGGAATTATCAGACAGACTCTCCTACTCTCTCTGACTTTAACTGTATCCATAATAAAAGTTAATGGGGGAAATAACAGATCATGAAAAGAAATCTTTCTAATAAATGAAGAAAGTTGTTTATGGTTCTTTTGTTGTTCCGACCTACAATTAACACAGATTCAAATAAATAAATGCAAATAAAATATACAACTTGGGAGTGATACACTTGAGTTTAATCTGTTATCTGTCTTCACTCCAGTTTAAACTCCAGTGATTGTTGAGATGTATTGGATCAGTCCAATCAGCTGCAGCGTCCAATCAAGTTCTAGTGAGCGAAGAAATATCAAATAAGAGACTTGGGATGTACCCACAGTATCTGTAGGGACATCACACTGAGATCACTGACTCCACCTAGTGGACTGTTTAGGAAACTTTATAGCATCATGGCTCACAGCTGTCATACTGTCTGTCTGTTTTTTTGCCAGTCACACCTACTGTTGCCTGTTTTAGCTCACTTTCAACTATTTCTGATAACTCATAACTTCTCTTTCTCCTTTAGTTGAGAACATTGCCCACTGTGAGTTTGCCTATTTACGGGATCTCCTCATCAGGTGAGGGAATTTTGTCTCCATACGAGTGTGTCCATATGTCTCCATATATCTCGGTCTTAAATGCTGTCTGTTTTCATGCAGCCTTGTGTTGCTGTGTCAGTGTGTGTTTAAAGATCCCCTCCAAACATGTTTTTTGACATATAAAAATGCTCTGCATTGGATATGGTTATTCCACAAAAAGTTTAATTACCTAGTTAAAAAGTTTTTTTACCTCTATTTCTCTTCTACTTGTTTCTTATAGGTGTGTATATGTGTGTTTCTTTCAGGACCCATATGCAGAACATTAAGGACATCACCAGCAGCATCCACTATGAAATGTATCGTGTGAGGCGCCTCAATGAGAATAACACAGTGGTGGCTCATGCCAATGGTATGCCAGAACATCATCTTGCCGCCCACGAGATGTAGACGCCACCTGCCCCACTGTAGTTGACCTTAACTGGGGGTAATTCATTTGCGAAGAGACTTTGACCTTCATCGACAGTTTTCCCACCACTCCAGCCCTCCACTCCATCCATCTTTATCTCACAGGTGGGATAGAAACTTAAAAGCCTGCTAGAGGGACTTTATTTTCAATGACTTTCAGCGGCTGAATGGACTGTTCATGTCAGTTTATTGCCTCATTAACAAACACTATCCTCTCACTATGGCTGACAAAGAGAGTGAAGAGAAGTTTTATTCTTCATAATGTGGTGCGGCTTCATTTTTACCTGCTTCCAGATCTTACAGTTAACCTTTTGTGGTTTTTAATTGTGCCAAACAGAATGGACTGACGCTAAATATCTTTCAGTGTCCGAATTGCCTTAATCAGTAACATGTTAATCTTGTCCACTTTTACTTTTTTCAAGTTTGATGTTTTTTAGCAGTGCTTATAAGAATTCATGCGGTAACAGAAGCACAGTTTTCTGTCACAGCTGTATCAACATATGTGGGAAGTGATGATATTCATTATTGCGCTTGATCACTACATAGTCTGTCAGACATGTTGGAAAGGTGCTGGGCAGCACTTTGCCAACATGTGACACGCATACAGTCATACCAGCCTGTCTGTCTGTCTGTGTGATGCAGCGTCATTCAGCTCTCACCCCCTAGTTAAATGAAAACAGGTTTCAAACCGCACATATATGTTTATCTTTTTTTGTCACAAGCTGTGTTTTGCTTTAACTGTTAAGTGTTTAACATGTCATGTTAAATATCGATGTCAGGTCCTTGACGTATTTTTTTTAAATTCCCAGTAACAAATGTCATTGTTTATTAATAGAAATATCTTAAGAGCGATTTAAGATGAATAAGTATTTATGCACGATATGAAATGTGAAAGTTGTGTCATTAGTGGTGGTCCACTTATTCAGATTATTCACACACACACACACACACACACACACACACACACACACACACACACACACACACACACACATATACGCAGGCACATACACACACTCACACACATACTTTTCTTGCTTTTGGGCCCATCATAGTGCCTTATTTATTGGAGAATCTTTGCTAGCATTTTGGCTGAAACTGGAAAGAGCAGGTTTGTTGGTGCCAAGTTAACTACATTTAGACATTTTTTAATCCTTTTCCCTTGTTTATCTGAAAAATAGTCCTCCATTGACTGACTTTTCTTTCTATTTTCCATAATATACCAAGGATCTTTATCTGTTTGAACCATATATAATTCCCTAAGCTGTCACTGTCATGCTCTGTTTTTTTTTTTACTTGTATTATTGATAATAACAAATTTTCCTTTATCTTATTTTAAAGAAATAAAGATTAAAGTTGTAAATATATACTTTCTTTGATTTTTGATTCCTGTAATACTGAGCATTTTCATTTTTAAAACTACTGTATGCACTTTTTTCCCCATCAATACATTTTACAGACCCAGCCTGCAGAGGAGCTTAAGATGAACAACCACAGACTGCCTGAATTCACCAGCTCATATCTTCTGACTGAATAGACTGTGGAAGACCACACTTTAGATAATTTTTTACTACACTGGATCCCCATAGCATTTAATCGCAGGTGTAATTCACATACTGGAGCACTTTAATTGCCATGCCATTAAGCTTTTCCTTGATTAGCCTCTGAAATCAATATGGTCGCCTGCTAGGTCAGTCCATGGCTGATTAGCACTAATTACTTGAATGCATAAGTAAGTGTTTTCTTCCTTGGTAAGAAAGATGGGCGAAGACGAGTCCTGAGCTCCAGACAAGGCCTCAGATCAGTGTGAGGATGTGCAGACGTCGGCTTCCTGAGGTACTAGAGCAGCAGAATGTAGACAGCTGGCAAACTGATGTCAAGTACAAAAAAAAAAAAACAGTTGCAGTGAATCTCATGTTTATGGAATTGAATCAAGGGTGACTTAATAGAAATATAGAATTGTCCAAACTTGCAGGTGTTTTTCTTAGTTTGTGACAATATTTGAGATAAAGCTCAAAACCTAAACTACAGCATGAGGATATTTGTCTTTGTTAAATCCAGTCCGTGTGTGCTGGAAACATACAGCACTGGCTGATAAGTATTGGGATGCAAAACAAAGTGATGATGGTTTAATCTCATACTCTGAACAAAAAGATAAAGCTAAATGCTCTTTGTCTGAACATGTGAGTGTGAGAGAAAGTGAACCTCTCGAGTGTCAAAATTTAGCTATGGCTTAGATGTTTGCATTATCTGAGGTTGGGTTTTTATTAATTCCCATTTTCCCCATGCACAGCACTTCAAAATGGCGATTCGCTGCATCGCTCCTCAAAATGGCGTCTGCCGTGCCCCATCTTTTGCAGTATTAAGTTGGCACACGCCTGCAGCACCCACACACCCTGACTCTCTAGCAAACCCGTACCCTCGGCTCATAAGTTCAAACCCCCACATTCTCATACTCTTTTTCTCCAACTCTCTCCATCTCCCCTGGGAACAACCGGGAGAGAAGCAGCTGCATCTCTGCTCGCACTGGCCGTGGCTCGTCCCCTCCCTTCATGCCACCCAGCAGTCGTCCTGTTGGCAGCCACCCAGCGCTTCACCGCCTCCCTTAATGACATTCATTAATGAGCTGCATTCTTACTGGATACTAATGAAGTTGGGCGACTCAGACAGAGCAAAACCGTGTGTTGGTTAGCGTAGTGTTTGTTCACAGGCTGTTTGTGTACAAGCACATGTAGAATCGGAGTTGTATTTCAGGTTTTTATGTTACGCACATTGTGGTGATACTGTGTCCACTTGAATGCATATTAAGTTTTACACACTGAGTATATCAACTTGTGTAGATGCTCCAGATTGCACTAGCCAGCTGTTTTAATGCTTGGTGACACCTTAACAGCTTTGCCACTCTGCTACCAGATTGCAGTGCAAATTCAAGTATCTCCTCCACCCTCACACAATATTGTTCAACAGAGAAACAGACCACTCTAAGCATTATGGGATCAGTATTAATAGATAGGGGCATGCTTAGTGGTCAGGCCTGGCACAGTGTGATGGATGGGACCTATCGAAGCAGAGCGAGCCCTCTGGACAGGAAGCATTTTGACGAATATTTATCCTGGTTAATATGTGACTGCATGAATATGCAAGAGGTGGTCATAATAGTGTATCAGTATATTTGGGGGAGGGGAGTGCTTGGACGTGAATACCTAATGCTAAACTAGAAGCTGAGTTTTGTCCGTCTTCAATATGTGAACTTGGCTGTTTTTGACATTAACATGAGTTGCATTCTTTCTTGCGACGTCCGTCTATGAAGCAGCCTGTGTTAGTTGACAAACGCATTGCATTGCACCTCATTGCCATATCTTGTTGTCGAGTCCGCCCAGCTCATCTACATAGATCCGATGTGCCACCAATTAACACCTGTTTGTAATATGAGTATAACTATTTAGCATGCATCGTGCTGTTTTTTCCCCTTTGATTTATTAATTAGCTAACTTGATTGCAAAATCTGTGGCGATATTTGTGCCAGTATGATGCCTTGTGTGTGTGTGTGTGTGTGTGTGTGTGTGTGTGTGTGTGTGTGTGTGTGTGTGTGTGTGTGTATGCATACGCATGGGTGATCATGTTGTGCATACATTTGGGTTTTTTTTGTGCACGTCTACCTCACTTGCTCCCCCATCTCATGGCATGAGTTGTTGTTTGCCCCCATTTGTCTCCTCCTTCCCCCCCATCTGCTGTTTCTCTTCTCCTTTGTTGGCAGACACCTCACCTTCTCCTCCTCCATCCGTCCCGTCCTCCCGCCTTATTTCTCTCTCCGATGTCAGTTTCCACCCCTGCTCTTGGCTCTGTGCCAGGCACTCAGACATGTAGGGGGGAGGGGCTGCCGACCATATGCAAATGATCCGACTTTATGCAAATCAGCCCTGCTGTTAATTAAAAGTCAGCTGCAAATTCAATTAGCCGACTGAACAGAGAGGGAGGAAATGGGTTGGCTTGGATCGGTGTGACGCAGGTTTGGAAGAAATAAATTCCCCAAACATTGTGTGGGTGAGGATTCGAAAAACAAAGAAAACGCGGCTGGGGGGTTTTGGGGGGAGAGGGGATTAAAAAAAAAAGGGTATACGAGGTTCAAATGTCACTTTATTGTGGGAATAAACTCTTCAAGCTGTCTAAGTGATGCCAGTCGCTGGTCATAATATAAGAATGCAGGAGTGTGCTGCTCTATATACAACACTGGCATGCTGGTTGACATACACACTGCTAGAAAGCACTTGAGAGAGAAAGATCCAGACAGAGGAAGAGAGAGGTGAGAGACAGAGAGAGAGAGAAGAGCATCGTTGGTAGCTCCTGCCTCTGGCTAATTACTGTGAGTAATTAAACTAGTCTCAGATGTATGTTAACGATTATGCTGCTGTTATGGAAATGACTGCGAGCGAGCGTGTGAATGTATGTATATGCATACTTTGTAACTGTGCATGCTTATGCGTAGAATGTATATAATGTTTGCCTGCCTGTGAATCTGTTCGTCTCTTCTGCTGCCCTCGACTCAGAATGTGGTGGACACTTTAATCCAAAGCCGTTTGTATTCTAAGGAGTTTTAGTTATTTTAGTATAGGTGACCCGTTTGAAGCACCCAAGTGATGGGTTTAGTGTCATGGTCAACTCACTGAACTACACGGACAAGAATTAAGCTAATTGTTTCTTAATCAAAAGCTGTTTTTATGAGAAACAGCTGGATCAATGACATATTAATAGTGTTTACAGAGGGATAGTTCAGGTTTCAAGACGTCACATGTGACTACACCCAGCAAAACATATTGGCTGCTGAGTGCCTCGCCGATATTCAGAAGTTAGTTTGGTGTCATGGTGGCACCCCAATCACTCTCCAGATAGATACGTTCAGGCAGAAGACAGAGACAACAGTATAATTTCTACCGCTGAGATATATGGGAAGATGGGTGGTTGAGATCTGCTCATGGCACACTGCCAACAGAGTTGATGGATGGGAGTGAGTTTGGGATGAACAGAGCAAAAGAGATAAGAATAGATGTGAAGAAATAAAAAGGAGGGGGATAAAAAATGGACAGTACGACAAGGTGAGAAATGAAAAAAGAGGGATTGAAAGGGAGTCGGCTGGATAGACGGGTGCAGGGAAGAGATGGAGGGGGAGACGGAGCGTCTGTGTGTGTCTTACTGGGGAATTTCCTTCCTGTTAACAGAGGAAGATAAAGTCCCTGTAGTGAAGTGAGAAACTCAATACTTCCCATAATTGTGTCGATGGATAGTTCCTGCACTGACTCCCAATCAATAAGTCTTGCTGTGTCCATTACAATGTCTATTTTCACACTGAATCGTGTTTTATTTTGGCCACACATTGGTTTGTTTCACAATGCAGGATGTTATTTTGGTGAAAGCCAGTTTTAAACTGATTATCCACCCAAAATCTACTTTTGAGTATTAAAACAGACCCCCTGCAGACTTGAAAGGTGTAAAAAGTTTATAGTTTGCTAAATAAGGGGGAAGGAATCAGCTTAGAGTCACAGTGGTTTCAACTGAATTCAATGGTGAGGCATTTTTACAGCACAAAAAATTTTTTGTTTTGAAACCATTTGAGTGCCTTCACGAAAGAAGTGTGTAAGAAAGTGGCAACTTGGAATCGTACGAGCACTGAAATCATTAGCATTTATCTAACAAAACCATGCCAGGATCATAAGTGGATCACAGTGATGAAAATGCACTTTTCACCCAGAGCAGCTTTGAGAAAGCTTTATTAGTTTTTGTTGGATTCAAATGCTAGAAGTTTAGGAATTTGTATGACTGAATGCAGCAAAGAAAGGCCCGGTTTGTCTTTGGTGAGCTCATCTGTAGTGTGTGTGTTTTGTGTATATCATCTGCATGCAGGACTTACCGCACACCAAAAGATCCAATCATTGTGTATGTGCCTGAGGGACAATCCTAAATGTGCCCCTTTAGAAAGGACACGCTTGCCAGACTGGTGTTTGACTTTCCTGCGCAAGTCTCCTGACAGCCTGCAAATTTCATCAGAGATAGGGTGAATAAAGTCAGGCAGCTCTCTGGAAAAGATGGTTTAAAAGCCAGTTTGATGTATGCAGCCAGGTGAGACTGCAGGTGAATAGTAATGGAGGTTAAGGATAGAAATGATGCAATCCACAGCAGAGAAGAGAATGGTTGTTGATAAATGGCGTGAGGAGAAAGAGTGTGTTTTGTATGTACATGTAGCAAAGATGGAAGTTGTTACTGGACGCAGGCAGGCAGGGAGAAAGAAATCAGGTTGGAGAGGAGATTCACGTAATAAGAAATTAATTTCCCCCATGGTTGCACATCAGTTTCAGGGGTGATACAGAGGAGGGAGGTGCGGATTCTTGAATGGACACACATACATATACACCACACACACACTTATGGAGGCACAAATACTTCAACTACACTGAAACAGCCCCTCCTCCACTCGTTTGCTGATAATTGGAAAAGGTAGATCAGCATGAAAAAGACGAATGCAGGAAAGGAAAGTGTGACAGGAAGCTTGATGGCAAACTAGACTGATAACACTGTCCAGTGTGAGTAATCCGATACAGCTGGAAAGAAGGTGAAGCAGAGGCAAACAGACACACAGGAGAAAAGCACCCTCATTTAATTTCTAACTATTGACCTCAAAATTGACGACAACCCAGGTGCTGCCCCGGAGTCTTAACATCAAGTCTTGGTTGATTGTCTGTCCATCTTTTTGTCACCCAGGTTATGGACCTGCCATCAGGCGTCTACAGAGACACTGAGGGCAAACACATCACAAATAGCACAGGTAGGTGTGTGTGTGTGTGTGTGTGTGTTTCCTTTTATTTCCCCATTGGTTGTCAGTCATAACAGACAAGCATAATAAACCCCTCACAATATGCTGCTATACACCGATACCTGCTAAATTAAACAAATCTTACAGCAGGAAGTCACTTGGGATTCTAATAGAGATATTCTTTAAGCCCAAACCTTAAACTAAGCCAGTTTCACGTCCTTGGTCCTTATTGTGTCAAAGATGCCATAAGACTAACTGAAAAAGTAAACTCCTTTATTGCCATGTGCACATCTGTCCTCAGGGCTTTTGCTCCCTCTCCATCAACTTGTCTCACCTTTTCTCTCCTCTTTGTATGAAAGGTTCGATATAGTGAGAGTTTAATATTGTGTGAATGCTGACCACCCAGTTCACACACACGCACACACGCACACCCCCTGTGGCTGCAGCAGTCAATCAGTCAGATATGAACCAATAAAGCCGGCCTCTCTAAGCCTGCAGTGAGAGGCAGAGGGAGAACGTGCTCTTTATTAGAGGAGACATGTTGGCACAAAGTCCCTCTGTAAATTCACTCTGCGCCGCTCTACTGATCCTCCCGCCTTCACTTCGTCTCCACGGCACCTCGGTCTCCACTTTGTTCCTGTCTCTGTCTCCGCTCTGATATATTCAATATTGTTAGGCCTGGTGTATGGCATGGACTTTTTTTATTTTGTTTTAGTTTCCATGCGCAGCTGTGAGGTTTGAAGAGTTTCTACCCACCAACAGTAGACAACAAAAGCATTTCTGTGTTGGCTACATTCCTTTGTGGGAGGTTGGTGGAGAGCTTGTTATTGATCGATGACTGTCATATCAGAAGGGATATATTTAGATACCCAATTTTCTGCAGACAATGGAAAGGGTCTTAGTATGTATCAGTTTGCGTGTGTGTCTGCATATTTGACATAAACACCATGAGCACTTTAATTTAAAAAAATCAGCAGGGTGTTTTTCCTAAGTAGAGGTCCTGTGGCCACACCATGTACCAGTGACCCCTGGATAGAGAGGCAAAGTCCCTCCCCTCCCGGTGTCCCCCATGGGACCTTATTTCAGAAAAAATATGTACGGTAGTCAATGCTGAGACAAAAAAATTTTTGATCCCGTTTGAATTGTGCCATGAATTACACATATGATGTTTGGCAAACTCCACACGTATTTTCACAGTCTTATACAGTTTTATGACAAACTGCGACTTTCTTGACTTGCAAAATTATCTTAGGAAGAAGCATGTGGCCAGTATGGGGGGCATACTCCCATATTTGCGTCACTGTATATGGATTGTGTGTGTGTTGAATGTTATGCCATGTCATGGTTTGTCGCTGTCTGTGAAAGTCAGAAAAAAATACACTGAAAAAAGAACTATAGTAATTTTGCTCGCCTAGATCCATGCACAGATGCAGGTAAGGAAAGCATTTCCAAAAAATCAACAGCTCAGAATGGACAAAGTGTTCACAAAGTTGCAAAGGGATTTTTTTTCACTTACAAATATGAGGCATTTTCCATTCATCCCTCCACGTCATTTATGTGCCAGGTTGTGTGCTGCTTTAATACACGGATAAGGACTGCTGTTGACATAATCCGTCAAAACTATTGATCAGCACTGAGCTTCAAGAAATGCAAGTTTTTCTGTTCTTTGAGGCTGTCTCTGATGGGGAGTAAAAGAGGGCAGGAATGAAAGGGGGGGGGGGGGGG